>PVLC010024778.1:0-24280 GCA_004027655.1 Graphiurus murinus | reverse complement strand
AGCCCTACTTTTTATTCTTTATTTTGAAACCGAGTCTCACTAAGTTGCAGAGTGCCTCACTAGGTAGCTGAGGCTGGCCGCGAACCCGGATCCTCCGGTCTCAGCCTCCCGAATGCTGGGATTACAAGCGTGCGCCACCACGCCCGGCTGAGACTCGGTTTCAAAATAAAGAATAAAAAATAGGGCTGGGGTGTAGCTCGAAGGTAGAACGCCTCTGAGTTCAATCCCCAGTACCGCAAAAAAAAAAAAAAAAAAAAAAAAAAAAAAAAAAGAAGTTCCACATGTCAGCAACTTGGCATAACTATACCCATGATATATTTGATATCAACATGCCAAAGGATGTTGATATCAAATATATGGTATCATCCAACACCCCTAAGTATTACATACAACAGGCTAAATGAGTTGAAAGCATCCTCTTCCAAGGCAACCACAGGCTCCAATTCTAACATATGTCCTGCTGCCTGTAGACTAAGCTGCACCAGAGGTGTGGGAATCCAAGATGCTGGTCTTCTGGTATTCCATACAGTGAGACTGCCTAGAAAAGCAGAGGCTTTGGTCATAAATCAATAAATCTCTGCTCTGTTAGTTCCAAAGTATGTTTTTAAAAAGATAATTGTCTTAAGGAATGAGATAATCAAAATCAGACCACAATTGGACTTGGATGAGCTGTGATGGCCCAACCATCAGTCTCGTGCTTAGTATAAACATGCAGTCATAAAATATAATGCAACAGCTGGACATGGTGGTGCACACCTGCAATCCCAGTATTTGAGAGGCTGAGACAGGAGGATTGTAGGTTCGAAGCCACCCTCAGCAACTTAGCGAGACTCAGCAACTTAGTGAGACCCTGTTTCAAAATAAAATATAAAAAGGGCTGGGAGTGTAGCTCAGAAGTAAAATGCCCCTGGGTTCAATCCCCAGAACAACAACAACAAATATACACATATATATTGCAATGGTGATGATGATGACAATAAAAATAACTAACACCATTGAGTACTTACTGTATGCTAGCTACATGTGTTAGTCCATTTAATCCTTAAAGTCACCCCTTGAGAAAAACATTATGCTATTATCCTCATTTTGAAGATTAAGAAATGGAGGTAGTGGGAGAGAAGTGATGTGGGCAAAGTTGCATAGGCTCTGAGTGTCAGCAGCAATGCCAGGATTTGAATCCAGGCCATCTAGCTTCAGTCTACCTTCTGAATTCTTATGTCTTATTTGCTGGGTGAGTTCCATGGAAGCACCTGGAGATGCACTGATGTTTTTCATAATGAATAGTAATTTGCTTTCTTACTGTTTGAACAAGAGGGATTTAACTAAAAAAAATTTCATATAATTTATTAAGATTATTCATTGTACACTCTTTGGAAAAAGCAATGCTGACATTAAAAGTCAATGCTGACCTTGGCAATGAATTTCTACTGAGTATATTTGTAATATTCATCAATCTTATGTGTTATGAGTAAAATTGATGGTTATTTAAGGTTCACTATTTGGTGTTTGTGTGTGGTACTAGAACTTGAACCCAGGGGAATTCTACTTCTGAGATATACCCCTAGCCCTATTTTATTTTTGAAATAGGCTCTAGTTAAGTTGCTGAGGGCCTCGTTAAATTGTTGACATTGGTCTTGAACCTGCAATCCTCCTGTTTTAGTCTCCCAAATTCTGGGATTATAGCTGTACATCACCATGCCCGGTTAAGGGTCACTACTTCTATGACCTATTTGAGCTTGCTCTGCAGGATCATAATATGTCACCCCAAAATATGCTTCATTGGCATAAGGACTAAGTTGACCTAAAGCAATTGAGACTCAGATGCAGAAAGAGTTTTCTATCTTTGCTTTATCTGCCTAAAAGCAAGGTTGAAGAAGGTGCCCCCTGTACTAGGAAGAGAAAGGCCAATATTATCATCAAAGACAGCAAACACCATGATGAGTATGTATCAAGAGGCTGGTGGCATACACCTGTAATCCCAATACTTGGGAATTTGAGACAAGAGGAGTGCAGAGTTAAAGTCAGCCTCAGTAATTTAAGGAGGTGGTCAGCAACTTAATAGTACCGTGTTTCCTCACCATACCCAGCTTTCTACTTTCTTTATCTCTCTCTTTTTTAAAAAATTCATGTTTAAGCCGGGCGTGGTGGCGCATGCTTGTAAATCCCAGCATTGGGGAGGCTGAGACTGGAGGATCCAGGTTCATGGCCAGCCTCAGCTACATAGTGAGGCACTCCACAACTTAGTTAGACCCGGTTTCAAAATAAAGAATAAAAAATAGGGCTGGGGGTATAGCTCAGAGGTAGAATGCCCCTGAGTTCAATCCCCAGTACCGCAAAAAAAAAATAATAAATAATAAAATAAAATTCATGTTTATCTTTATTTTTTTAATTGGTGCATTATAATCATACATCTTTGTGTGGTACAAACTGGTAGAGGCGTACATGCACACATCTTTCATTTAACCCCTCCCCAATTCCTACCCTATTCTCTCCCCTCTCCTTCCTTCTCTTGTTCAGTTCAGTGATTGATTTTGATGTCTTTGTGAAAGTACATCATGTGCATTAGTTTGTTTCCCTCCCCTTCCTACCATCACTTCCAGTTAAGTCACCTTCTTGCTCATCTAAGGTTTCTCCTTCTTCATCTAGAGTCCCTCTTATGACCCACTTTCTCCCTAGCTTCCGCATATTAGGGAGAAGATATTATTTTTTTACTTTTTGTGACTAATCTCAATTAACATAATGTTTTCCAGTTCCATCCACTTCCCTGCAAATGACGTGATTTTGTTCTTCTTTATGGCCGAGTAAAATTCCATTGTGTACATATCTCATAGTTTTGTAATCCATTCATCTGTTGATGGACATCTTGGCTGGTTCCACAGTTTGGCAATTGTGAATTGTGTGGCTATAAACATAGATATACCTGCATTGGTCTGATAGTTTTGTTTCCATTCTTTTGGGTAGATACCGATACCCAGAAGTGGTATTGCTGGATCATATGGTAGGTTCATTCCCATTCGTCTGAGGATCCTCCATACTGTTTTCCAAAGTGGTTGCACTAATCTGCAATTCCACCAACAGTGTATTAGGGTTCCCACTTCTCCACACCCTTGCCAGCATTTGTTGTTGTTTGTGCTTTTGATGATTGCCATTCTACTTGGTGTTAGGTGAAATCTCAAGGTAGTTTTGATTTGCATCTCTCTGATTGCTAATGATGTTGAACATTTCCTCATACATTTATTGGCCATTTGTATTTCTTCTTTTGTGAAGTGTCTATTTAGTCTACTTTCTCTTTTATATCAAATAAGTTATAGTTGGGTAATTTTAAACATTTTGAAAAAATGTTTTGTTCCTTCTTAGAGGCATACAAAATTTAGGTAGTATAAAAGCAGACTTTCCACATTTCCTAGTCTCTGATTCTGTTTGATTCTCATAGATGTTCCCTGAAGATTTTGTGGCAATCAAAAATAATAGTACTTGTCAGGCATGGTGGTGCATGCCTATAATTCCAGTACTTGGAAGGCTGAGACAGAAGGATCACAGGTTTGAGGCTAGCTTCATCAACTTAGAGGAGTTCCTCAGCAACTTACCAGACCTTGTTTCAAAATAAAATAAAATAGTCCTGGGGATGTGGCTCAGAGGTACAATGTCTCTGGGTTCAACCTTCAGTATCAGATAATAATAATTGTACTTAAACTGAGTGTGGTGATACACACCTGTGATCCCAGTACTTGGGAGGCTCAGATAGGAGGATTACAGATTCAAGACCAGAATCAGCAACTTAGTGAGACTCTCAGCAACCTGGTTTCAAAATAAAATATAAAAAGGGCTGGGGGTATAGCTTGGAGGTAGAATGCCCCTGGGTTCAATCCTAAGTACCACAAATAATGATAACAACAATGATAATAGTACTTAATGCTTAAACATGTATTTCTTTTGCCAGGCACTTCAACAATACTACCTCCTGAATTCTCATGATTCCGTTTATTGCAGGTGAGATAGAAGGCCACAAGTTTGTTTTCAGTTACAGTACGGCATAAAAGTATTTTTAATTTTATATAAGTATTTTATATAAGTTTATAAGTATTTTTAGGTTGTGAAAGAATTAAATGGGGGCCTTTATAAGATTTACACATCACACCTATGGGCAATGAACACTGGCCGACTCATCAGGGACATTCTAGGGCAATGACCAAAATTACAGTCACCAACAGTCTTATCAAAACCATTTATTGATAAGAAAGTCAAAGCACATTTTCTTTGGGTGCTATTAGCTGCTGAAGCCACAGGCTGCTAGTTAACAAATATTCTTTGCTGAATTATTAATGTAATGTAGCTTTACTGACTTCTTATATTCTAGAAAAACATCTCAGTCATGTGAAAACCAAGGCCACCACAATTTTCTGCCCGTTTTCCAGAGGTTTCTCCAGTCTAATGATAAGCTTCTTCATCCCAAGTGGAATCAGTGCAGTGTCTCAAGGCCCATCAGGTAGGAGCATGCGCTGAATGCAGGCTGCTCTCTGACTCATGTGGCATGGGACTCCTCCTTCAGCCAGCCCATAAAGAAGGAAATATGAGATACAGCTTCCATCTAATAGACGCAGGCCGAGGAACAATTGAGAGCTCAAAATGCAAATCCATCTTTTCTTGATGTCTGAAACTGGCAGAATGACAACAACAGCAGTAACTAGGACACTACTACTACCACTCGTGAGCAGCATGCCCCCTGCCCGGCCCTATGCCAAGCACTTCGCTTCCATTACTCCTAGCCCTCCCAGTAGCTCCATGAGGCAGGCCACATCCACCCCATTTTATAGATGAGGTTCACATAGGTAAGTATTCTGCTTAAAGAAATAAAAGGCAATAAACTTGGAATTTAAATCCCAAACCATTAACTATCATCATGGCAAGCACAGAATGCTGCTAACATGTTCACTATCAGAAACAAAACAAAACACTACTTTCTCCAAAAGAATGGGAAAGAGTTTAGGATACTCTAGATTTATATCATTTTACTTATTTTTTGTTTGTTTTACAGTACTGGGGATTGAACCCAGGCTCTATACCACTGAGCTACACCTTCCCAGCCCATTTATTTTATTTTATTTTAAGACAGAGTCTTGCTAAGTTGCCTAGGCCAGCCTTGAACTCATGATCCTCCTGCCTTTGCCTCCTGAGTAGCTGGGGTTACAATTGTGGGCCACTGCCCTGGGCTTATTTTCTCCTTGAAAGAAAGAATAAGGGCAGTGAACTAGTGTGTGGCTGGGTATGGCTCTATGTCCTATCTTGAATGGCCTGATTTTCTGCTGGGGTTTTTGCTGTCCTTGAAAGAAATCCTAACCCAAACAACAGCTATGATTTCCTTCCACAACAATTGGTCATTCTCTGAAGGGACACAACTCAAGACCAGGTGTTTTTCCTCTGCTATTGAAGGCTCCCTTTAATCTTTAACCACAATGCTTATATAAGGTATTTTTTATTGTTATTATTCAACAGTTAACACCTTACCACACAGTGTGTCAAAGTTCTTGGGTTTATCAGGCTCTGCTGGGCTGAGATAACCTTCTGGAGTAGCTGAAGCTAAAACCAAAACCTAGGAGTCATGCCCCTCACCCACGCAGCCAGCCCTTTATGAAGTCTACCCTCCTCAGTGATCAAGTGCACAGCTGCCCCGCCCATAGCTGCAGGTCAGCCCCTGCTAATTCTCACTTGCACCCAGCTTCTCTCAGAAGTTTTTTTTTTTTTTCCCTCCAGACTTGCTATCTTCAAAACCACCTTGCAAAACACAGCCAGAATGGTCTTTCTCAAAGCCAGGTCTGACTTTGTCACTAATCAGCTCTCTCTCTCTCTCTCTCCCTCCCTCCCTTCCTCTCTCATTTTTTTTCTTGGTACTCAGGATTGAACCTAAGGATATTCTGCTTCCAAGCTACCCTCCCTCCCCCAGCTCTTTTTGCTGTTCATTTTGAAACAGGGTCTCATCTCACTATGTCTCCCTAAGTTGCTGAAGCTGGCCTTGAACCTGTGATCCTCCTGTCTCAGCCTCCCAGGTACTGGGATTACAGGTGTGCACCACTGCATCTGGCAGCTCTGCCTTTTTGGTTCTTCATTAACTCCACTTCATCTTCCAGGTCCTGCTCAAACTCATGAGCATCCTCATAAACCCTCTCTAGTCAAAGACAACCAAATCTACAGGGCTATTCTCGGCCCATGGCACCTGTGAAAATTAGAAAAAGGCACCTCCTTGTCCAGGTGGGCACAACTGCTTGAGGCAGCAAAACCCAAGCTGGATTTTAGCCCCTGCATTCTACTTCCTGGCCAGCTCTACCCTGTCTTTTTGCACAAATGCACTATCTGTCCTGTAGCCCTGGTCTGAGGTTCTCTTCAAGCACAACTGCTTACTTTGTCTAGAAAGCCTTCAACTACTCCATCACTTATCCTATATACACGTCCAGAAATCAAGACAATCACCCTCCCACAAAAAGCTTTTTTTTTTTTCTGGCAGTGCTGGGGATTGAACCCAGGACTCTGCATGCTAAACGTGTTCTTACCACTGAGCTATATCCTCAGGCCTCACCTTTTCTTTTAGTGCCTGTTATAATCTCAGATTTTCTCAAGTATTTTCCCCACCAGATGCTGCTACATTATGCTGCATTTTCTGAGAGCAAGGACCCTGCTTTTTGATCCCCACGCCTACAAAGCCCAGCACAGTGCCTGCATGATCATAGATAGACAGCTGCCGGAAGCCAAATGAATGTGGTGTCATTCTTTCTTAGACTTATCATTGTGTAAGACGGGGCCTTTTCAGTGACCCCCACCCCCAACAATTTGGAGATTAGGCCTTGAGCTTTGCTTCCTCAAATTACATAATCCCTACTCAACTGGCTAGAAGCCAGATCTCATTTAGCAATTATTTCATTAACCTGTGATTAAGGAAAACAAGCCTCTTGGATTTCAACTTCCTGTCCCCTCCTGGTACATTTACCAATACATCTGTCACGTACTATTTTGTCCCTCACTGGACACTGGACTCTGTTCACTTACCGTATCTCCTCCTTGTCTCATTCTATTTAACAGGATTCATTCCACCGGATGGAGAGTACTGGGACTCCTGTTGCCCTCCCCTTTCACAAAAGTTTGGCCATTTTCATCATAAAAGGGCAAAAATTAATTTTTTTTAAGAACTCATTCTTCCTGAGCCACAGGTTCAACATCTTAGCATTTTTAGCTCCCATGGGAATTTTTCTCTTCAGTCCAGCTGGCCTGAGGCTGCACTGGCTTCCTTCATAACTTCACTCTCCCAGTCCCTTCCCAGGTCCTTCACTAATTCCCCACTGTGCAAATCCTGAATTTCTTCTCTTCTCACATTTAAGTCAGCCAAAGGAGCCAGGGGCAGTAGTACATGCCTGTAATCCCAGTGCATGGGAGGCTGAGACAGGAGGTCGCAGCCTCAACAATTTAGTAATGTCCTCGGCAACCTAGTGAGACTCTGTTTCAAAACAAAAAGTAAAAAAAGTCTGGGGGTATAGCTAGGAGGTAGAACACCCCTGCGTTCAATCCCTAGTATCTACACACACACACACACACACACACACACACACACACACACACATCACCCTAAGGGAATAGAGGCACCAGATTTTAATTCCCTGCCAAAGGCTCCTGTATATCAGAAATCAAGTCATTTTACTAATGAAAAATGTGCCTTTCAACTGGCTGGCCTTTTATGTAGAGCCATTTTAGGAGGCACTGGACAGATACCACACATTGGTCTTAAAGACAGAGGTTATTTCTCCCTGTTCACATTTTTTTTTTTTTTCCTAGTAGAACACGGTCCAGATGATCACCCGATGACAGGGAGAGGCTGGGCTAGCTCTTGCTATGAGGAGAGTCATGCAGACTGCTGTCAGGGGAACCCAGAATTGGGACCCAGGCTGTGCCCTAGAGAGTGGGGGGCTCCTTAGTGAGCCAGAGCCACACACCAGTGGCACGGGAGGACACAATCCCGAAAATGCATCCAACTAGATTTTGTTGTTATTGCAAATGACACAAGGGACTTTGAATCCACAAAGAAATTGAAGCAAAAAAAAAAAAAAAAAAGGAATTTCTTGTGAAATACAGGGATGGAGATGACCTCAAGAAATGCGAAACTTCAGGTTCTCCTGGTCCCACCTCATCAGCCACTGTCCCTTGGGGGAGGGGTGTCTTTCTCTCTAGATATATATAACTATGATATCTAGTTATCAGTGAAAAAAGTGAGACACACACACCTCACTTTTATCTACAGACAACAGAATTCAATGTGTTTGGGCGGGGGGGAGCACATGTAGGAAACAACCACAGACTGGGGAACTTCGAAAGAAAGAGAGCTCTGCCTTCTGGTAGTCTCTGAATATAAAAATATAAGGTCCCGGGAAGGACTCAGTTTGCCCGGCTTAGATACCTGCTCATCCAGGACTGGCCCTTATAATGAAGTACTCAGTGGTCACTGTCCTCTCATCCCTTACAAATATCATTCTGATTCTATGGCAGTATCAGATGGGTATGTGCTCAGAAAAGTGGATGCTACCATGGCCCCAAGAACATAATCAAGCTTGATCTACACCAATCATGGTAATCCAACTCCCTGTCAGTTACTAGGGTAGGCTTGGGTATACAACACAGTCCCAGTGAATGAGATCTGGCCCAAGGAAAGTTTGCAGGTGAATTTTTGGGAAGTGTTCCTAATTTTTTAGTACTTTTAAATTATTCTTTTTTGGTATTGGGAATTATTATTTTTTGGTAGAGGGGCATGCAACCCTTGAATTATACCCCCCAGTCCTTTAATTTTTTATTTTGAAACAGGATCTCGCTAAGTTGCTGAGGGTCTCACTAAATTGTTGAGGCTGGCTTTGAATCTGCAATCCTCCTGCTTCATCATCTCAAATACTGAGATTATGAGAGTGCACCACCATGCCTGATTTAGTATTGTTATTATTATTTTGCTGTTTTGGGGATCAAACCAGAGTCTCATGCATTCTGGGCAAAGAAATGTTCTATCATTGAGCTACACCCCCCTCTCCATCCTTGCTCATTCTTGAAAAAATACAGAAAACTGAGATTTCTTTCCCTCCTTAGACAAGACTCCAAGACAATGTGAGGATATGATGTCTGGAGCTGTACAACCATCATGAGGAGCAAACCTGAGGATGAAAATCACCATGCTAAGGATGGTAGAAAGGAAATATAAACAAACCCAGAGCCTTGATAACATCACTATGCCATTAAATTAATGGCACCATGTTTTCCAGGAATCCAGTCTGTAGGAAGAGTAATGGAACTGATGTTCAAAGTCAACTGGAATGAGTAACTGTGCAATCCAAGGAGAAAGAGAATAGCTGCCTACTTTCTAAATAATCACAGTGGCTAGCTGGCAAAGAAATGTTCTATCGTTGAACTACACCCCCCTCTCCATCCTTGCTCATTCTTGAAAAAATACAGAAAACTGAAACTTCTTTCCCTCCTTAGACAAGACTATGTGAGGATATGATGTCTGGAGCTGTACAACCATCATGAGGCAGTGGCACACACCTGTAATCCCAGGAATTCGGGAGGCTGAGGCAGGAGGATCACAAGTTCCAGCCTGGTTTAGGCAACTTAGTAAGACTCTGTCTCAAAACAAAAAAATAAAAAAGGGCTGGGGCTGTATCTCTGTGGTAGAGTACCCCTAGATTCAATCCCTAGCACCGAATAAACTTTGTAAAGGCTGATGGTTCTTGAGCTCCCGTGTCAGGTAGTATTCCAAGTGCTTTAAATGTTTTTCCTCATTTAACCTAACACAATAACCCAATCAGGTAGACACTTTGATTTTATCCCTACATTTTCAATGGATAAACAAGGTCCATTAACTAATTTATCCAACGACACTGATTCAGCATCGCCAAGGTGGGGCTCAAACCTCTGACTCAGAGCTCTTAACTACCAGGTTAATGCCCACGCATTCCTGACTTTCTACAGTTGGATTTCGCTGGCTTCCTCTCCTCTTTTCAAAGAGCCCTCTTTGCATTTGAGCTGATCCAGTGGGTTTGTGCGTACTGAGCCCCATGTTCTCTCAGATGCTGGTGCTGGCCATACTCAGGCTTTCTTTCTCAGCCCATCACAGAGCTGAATCTTAACGTCCTCTTGTTAAATGCACCGAGTCCAGATCACATACTAATTCCCTAAGTAGGATGCATGGTGTCCCTGCTTCCCTATTTTCTTCCTTAATCATTATTTGGTAGGTGTAAGCTTCACCGCAGGGTCTTTAGGGGATACTACTACTAATTAATCTGACTTACTAATTTTTTTTTTTTTTTTGTGGTACTGGGGATTGAACCCAGGGGCATTCCACCTTTGAGCTATACCCCTAGTCCTATTTTTAATTCTTTAGTTTGAAACAGGGTCTCACTAAGTTGCAGAGGGCCTCACTAAGTAGCTGAGATTGGCTGTGAACCTGTGATCCTCCTGTGTCGGCCTCCCAAGCACTGGGATTACAAGAGTGCACCATCACACCCGGCTGACTTAAAGTAGCAATGAGTGCATAGTATCGGTACTGGTTCAAATAACTGTCCCACTGTATCCTCACTTCTAATTTTGTTTTCTAGCTTTTCAAAGCTAAGGGTTTTGCCTAAGTGGCATCCTGCAATCACACACCTCTGTGACTCTTGAGACGAGGAGGGCATTTCTATGGCCTTACTACTGTTTATTCATGTCACACCCTCGCTCTCTCACTCATCCAACAAATATTTGAGTATCTGTGTGCACCAGGCACCACACTAGGCTCTGGGTATCGACAGCTTATGTTCTCTGTCCTCACTGAGGATAATAAAATGTAATTATACACCATAAAACTTTTCCCTCTAAATCAACAGGAGAGCTACAACAACAAAAAAAAGGGAACAGAGGGGCTAGAGTGTAGTTCAGTGGTAGGGCATCTGCCTTGCCTGCATGAGGCCCTAGGTTCAATCCCCAGCACTGCAAAAAGAAAAAGGAGGGAACACAGGACTAGACAATGTATTTTGTGAACAAATCCACCTTAGGAGTTAAGAGCATTGACTCTGGCAAGAGCCTGGGATCAAATCTCTGCCACCTTGTGATCTTGGGTTAGTTACATACCAAGTATCTTAACTGTTTAATCTGTAAAATTTGGGTAAAAATTGCCACTTTGAAAAGCTGGGCGTGGTGGGGCACACTTGTAATCCCAGCATTCGGGAGGCTGAGACTGGAGGATCCGGGTTCGCGACCAGCCTCAGCTGCCTAGTGAGGCACTCCGCAACTTAGTGAGACTCGGTTTCAAAAGAAAGAATAAAAAATAGGGCTGGGGGTATACCTCGGAGAGAATGCCCCTGGGTTCAATCCCCAGTACCGCAAAAAAAAAAAAAAAAAAAGCCACTTTGTCAGAGGGTTATTATGAGAGTTAGCTTTTTGTGTTTTTTTTCCTGGTACTGGGGATTGAACCCAGGGATGTTTTACCTCTGCGCTATACCTATAGCCATTTTAATTTTTATTTTGAAACAAAGTTCTCCTTAAGTTGCTGGGGCTAGCCTTGAACCTGTGATCCTCCTATCTCCCAAGTACTGGGATTATGGGTGTGAACCACCACACCAGGCTTGAAAATTAGCATTTTTTAAAAAATGAATTATATAGAACATGGCAAGTGCTATACAATTGTTTGTTCAGAAGGAAAAAAAAATGAGCTTCAGTCTACTCGATACATTGATAATAACCAAGCAATTTGGCAGCAGGCATTCAAGCCTTCAAAGAATCTGCAGAGCCACACAGTACTATTAGTATTGGGGGTTCTGGGGTTCCAGGTATCAGGACCTGGGTGACTACTGCAGGAGGATGACTACCCTGACCACCACCCTGAGTAAAATGGGATTGATCAACAGTCAGGTGATCCTTGCTCTCAGAACTTCCAAAATTGTGTGTCAAAGAGAATTTAAGGTGACCTTTCTAGGAGAACTTCTTTTTTAATAAGCATATCTTGTAAAGAGGCAGAACTGCACATTTGGAAGCAACCTTGGAAGTCAAGCTGTCATCCAAATGTCTGAGACGCTCTCTGATCATTGGTGGCCCAGCCATCCTGGATCATTTCCAATGATGAGGGTGCACATTTTTTTTTTTTTTTTTTTTTTTTTTTTTTGCGGTACTGGGGGTTGAATTTAGGGGCATTCTACCTCCGAGCTATACCCCCAGCCCTATTTTTTTTATTCTTTATTTTGAAACCGAGTCTCACTAAGTTGCGGAGTGCCTCACTAGGTAGCTGAGGCTGGTTGCGAACCCGGATCCTCCGGTCTCAGCCTCCCGAATGCTGGGATTACAAGCGTGCGCCACCACGCCCGGCTGAGGGTGCACATTTTCAAAGAGACTTTTACATGGATTGAGCACTATCCTAGCTCAGGTACAAGGATCAACCCAACTCTAAACA
Source organism: Graphiurus murinus (assembly GCA_004027655.1). Lineage (NCBI taxonomy): Eukaryota > Metazoa > Chordata > Mammalia > Rodentia > Gliridae > Graphiurus > Graphiurus murinus. The sequence goes on along the minus strand of PVLC010024778.1, from coordinate 11,838 downwards.
ATGGTTTTCATGTGCCTGCAGACAATGATTCCCACTCTTCCCCTAGTTTCCTGAGTGAGGCATCACTTGTTAAAACTATAACCAGCTTCCTTCAAGGGCACAGAAGGAGATCAATAGAATCTAGACAGAAAGGCGATTTTGAGAGAGGGTCCTTGAAGTGCCCTGAAAGGCACTCTTGCTTGTGGGCTCCAGGGAGAAGGGGAACACATGGACTCCCTGTTTTCATTATATCTGCAACAGGCTCCTCTCAACCTCAAGTCCTGTGGCCTAGCGAAGGGAAATCGATATCAAAACTCAAACACGAGTATGTTGTGGTGTGATGTCATGTGAACTCAGTGGAATTCAACAGGACTTTTGTAGCTGAAATGTGAACCAAATGTCTCAAAATACACCTGTCCCTGAAGAGTATATGGGCTTGGTACTTTCATAACCAAAACAATGGTTTAGCTTAAACAAGGTCAGTTTTTTAAGTAGGGTTTTCCCTGGGGATGTGTGAAGATATAGTCAGGCCCTGATTGGCTGATGGAACAGAATACTTAAGAGGTCAAGGTTGGAAGTTTAATTCTCAAAGGAAAAAACCAGAAGACAGCTGACTCATAAGTCGGGGAAGGATTTTAGAAGTCAAGCTTTCATCCAAATGCTTGATAACCCCTGACCATGACTTACCTAGCTCCTCCTGGGATATTCTTGAGGGCAAGAGTGTACATTTGGACAAAACACAGTTCTGTGCTGTGTGCTCACACAATTTTATCTTCAAGTGCCTAGTAGCAGTGGTAATAAACCAGCAGACAATAGCTAACAAGTATGGCAGATTTTCCAAGTGCTAGGCACTATGCTAAAGGCTTTACACAAACATATTCCATTAAATCCTTGCAACAGTTCTTTGGGAAAAATTATCATAGGGTACATTCAGAGAAAAAGCCCAAGGCTTTCCAGTGACTGAGACCCAGCTCCTCTGCACTCTCTTCTTCCTACACTGGCCTCAGGGCCTGTGCAGCCTGCAGCACTCCCCAGGTTAACCAGTGCTCATTCACTCTGCTCACCCTCTCAAGTCCTCTTTCAAATATCACCTTCCCAGTGAGTCCTCCCACCACCCTTTAGAAAAATGCAAGGCCCCCTCTGCTGTCATACAACATACTTCTCTGCTTGTGTCTTTCCATGGAAGTTATCATGTTCCCACCTATAACATAAGTGACTGATTTTTTAGTTCATTATCTATGTCCCTTGACTGGAATGCGTGCCAGGATTTTTGTCTACTTTTGTTCCCAGCCCTCAATCCAGCACCAAGGAAGACAGCTAGCATATGGTAAGCACTCCATGAACACTTGTTTGCTACATTTTATATGTGAGGAAACAGGCACAAAGAAGGTAAGGGGCTGTGCCTTTCATAGAAAGAAAGTTTGTGAGGAACCCAGGCTTCAGAAAAGAAACCCAGTACATATCCTTTTCCTGGGGTCTGACAGCACTACTTTGGACCATCTGGGGCAGTGTATTAGACCTGGGTAGTCCATGTGTAGCAATACACACTAGCAATCAAAAACATGAAGTATTCCAAGTGCATCCTATGTTCAAGAATTATATACACATAAGCAACATCACTTGAAATAATTTGTAACTCCACTGGAAATTCTATCTCACAAGGCTTGAGGGAAATGTGTCAAACAAAAAAATGAAGGAGATATAAAAGTTAGCATGAAAATGTGTTCCCAGGGTTATACAACAGCAAGAATGACAGCATAACCCCCAACCTCCACTTACTTTATTTTATTTTTATTTTTGGTATAGACACCATTCAAATTCAAGAAATGTTTCCAAGTCCCTTAATGTGATTAAACACAACCTTCGTTGTAATGCAGAAATCCAATTTGCAGCTAAGGAACCGTCCTCTGAGAGGTTGTGTATCTTCCCAAAATAGCACAGCACAAGGCAGAATGTGAAATACAAACTAATGCTTTAGTCTCCATCTGGGGTGCCTGCCCAGGCTGCAGGTGTTCATCCCTTTACAGTGCTTTCTATCCCCAGAAATGACCTCAGTTTTTGTGAATGGCTAATTTAATGCCTCATCAATTAAAAAAAATAAAAACTACAAATATGATTTCCTCTCTGTCTTTTCTTGAGGTCCACTGGGACCCAAATTCAAGAGATTCATATGGAGTGCACATACTGTCTCAGTTAAACTGGTCTTTGTCTGAATTCATTTCACTAACTAAACAGCCAGGCATATAAAGCTCACATTATTACAGAAGCGGTTCTGGGTACCAGGAAAATCTCAAAACTCTGACCACGTTTTTCTTAACCATATTTTTGCCAATTATTTTGCCCACAGCTTTGGAAACTCGTTTTCACCTCCATTCTTTTCCAAAAAAGAAAAAAGAATTTCACCCCCAGGGGTTGGGGGTGGTGGTGGTGGAATTAAGTCCTCAACACCAAGTACAAATTGCTCATTTAAAGAACAGGAATTAAGGACGAGGGGGCTTTTCTTCCTTAAAAGCTCATCACTCTGTAGAAAGAATCCGAATCCTGTCCCCATTCTTCTTGGGCAGTGGAGCAGTTTTGGGTTTTGTGTTAGTTAATTTTAATTTTTCAAAGAAGGGCTCCATTCTGGAGATGTGGTTGCTATGAGACCTCCTGGGCCACAACAGATGGCGGCAGGAACAGTTCTCAGGCCGGAGCTGGGCTCCGCAGCCTCAGCTCAGGCATACCATTAACATTCCTGAAATACCTCGGGAGGGACGCGGGCCAGCCACCTTCAGACCTGCTCACCCGCTGCTCCTTGGCTTGCCTCCCTGTCAAGGGGCCTGGGTTGAAATTTGTCATAAAGGAAACGATCAGGCCTCTCCAGGAAAAGGCCATAGGGGACGGGCGTGGGGGGGGGGGGGCACCTTTCTCAGCTGAGGCTTCCTGCTAACTTTACCAACCAAACACTGTTCAGGTGGGCAGGGGGCCCCACGCATGCGCTCGCACCCATCTACCTGCGCACGCAGGCCCCGCGCCCCGTCCACTGATTGGTCTCCAAGCCTCGACTCCTTCCTAGGCGCAGGACGGTCCAGTTAAGGCCGCCAGCGTACTTTTGGCCTGAGGCAGTTTTAGTGACTAGATAGGTCACTGGGGGCGGCAGCGGGGGGTGGGGGGGAGACTTAATCTCTGACAGACAAAAAGGGACCAAGCACCGATTGGCACAGGCATTTCTAACATCGCACTAACTTCTTGGTGTGTTGAACAACTCATTCTACTTCAACCCTTTTCTCTGTGTTCCAAACTAGGATAATGATAATGACGTACATGGTATCAGATGGAGGAATCAGTGAGCCATGGTTAATACTGAAAAATCAGGGCATAAATAGGTCATTGAGATCTCCACTGCTGCCGGGGGAAAGGATAAGAACCTGGAGACTCACCTGGCCTAGGTGTCTGATTGCTGAGACCAACACTCCCCACTGGGCTGGACCAATGATGGTCACAGGTGTTGGTAGGCAGGGTCTTCCAGTAACTTTACTGTCCACTGAGAAGTTTTGGTACTGGGCAAAAACCAAGTGACTCTAAGCAGACTGTAAACAACAGTAGCTTACCAGGGCAGGGCCCATATACAGTCCATCCCGAGTTTTCACTTTAAAACCGGGCCTGGGGTGCAGAAGCAAAGCCCTCCACCAGTGCCTGTCGCCAGGCCTCACCTGACCACTGGAGGGAAAGGCAGAGCCTTTTGACCCATCTCAGTTCCTACAAGTTCTTGGACAGCTTCTCTATCAATCTGATTAGATGCTGTGTCACAAATACTGCACCACCACTCACTCTCATTTGGCTTTTGTTTTTTAATCCAAACAATCTGTCCAGTTAGGAAACAAAACTATTGGAGACTGCTCCGTTCCTGCTTTCCAAAGTCTCTGGTGGGGTTTGAGGTATAACATTCTGCTTGTCTCCAGGAAATGGCCATTTGAATTGCTGTGAGGTTTTTGTTGGTGTTGTTGTTGTTTGTGATACTGGGGATTGAACCCGGAGGCATTCTACCTTCAAGCTACACCCCCAGCCTGATTTTATTTCTTATTGGAAACAGGGTCTCACTAGGTTGCTGAGAACCTCACTACTTGCTGAGGCTGTCCTCAAACCTGCAATCCTCCTGTCTCAGCCTCCCAAGCACTGGGATTTCAAGCATGTACCACCACATGCAGCTGCTGTGAGTTTTTGTTTTGTTTTTGTTTATTTTAACATGCCTTTTAGAGATATGGCCTAAGAAGTACCAACTTTTCCCTATCAACCAGTAACACTTTAATGGCGCCATCTATGGAGGTGTGTGTGTGGGGGTGGTAAAGATGCTGCTCTTTTTTGTGTTGTTGTTGTTTGGTACAGGAGGTTGAACCCTGAGACAACCTACCTCTGAAACTACATCCCTAGCCCTATTTTTATTTTGAAACAGGGTCTCGATAAGTTGCTTAGGCTTGTCTTGAACCTGAGATCCTCCTGTCTCAGCCTCTCAAGTCCCAGGATTATTGGCATGCACCACCACTCTTGGCTGCTGCACTGTTTCCCACAGGTCCCAGACTACTGACCCTCAGCTTGCTCATCAAATGCTCTGGCCAAGCCAGGCGTGGTGGTGCACGCTTGTAATCCCAGCATTTGGGAGGCTGAGACCAGAGGATCCGGGTTCAAGGCCAGCCTCAGCTACTTAGTGAGGCACTTCCACAACTTAGTGAGACCCTGTTTCAAAATATAGAATAAAAAATAGGACTAGGGGGGGTGTAGCTCAGAGGTAGAATGCCTCTGAGTTCAATCCCCAGTATCACCAAAAAAATATATATATATATGCTCTGGCCAGAGCACAGTGAACCAAAGGAGGTCCGTGCCCAGCTGCTCAGTGTCTGAACTCACAGGTCTCCTGGCTTAGGAACGTTAGGAGCCAAAGCAGAGGTCTAGGGAGAGAGGGAGGAAGGGGTGGTATCTGACATATGCAGCCTTCCATCTGCAGAGCTGAACCTTTCAAGCACAGCCATGGGGGGCACAGTGTGTGTTGGGGAGGGGAGGCTGGGCAGCTCTATTGTGTGCCATTGTATGCTCTCCACAGCACCGGGAGGGACCCTACCACTCAACAGTCAGGGAGCCTGGCAGGCATTCCACAGCTCCAGGAAGAAGGCTTTCAAAAATGTTCACTGGAGAAACAATAAATGTCAGATACTTAATCCCCCTGCCCTCCAATCTAACTCTCTAATGATACTGTTCTTGGAGTGAAATACCTGTGTATCCATCCTAGTTACTAATGACTGTGTTAAGTTACACATTGGGGTCTCCTGGTTCACTGCAGATATGTACAGGGTTTTCTGTGCTCTTATTAGGAAATGTGGGGTTTATTAATGTGGTTTATTTAAGTAGAGATAACATTTTTTTCAACTAGTTTTCTGTTTCTGTGGGTTTTTATGACACTGGGTTTTTATAGATAGTGGTTTTCTTAAGATTGTATTTATTCATCTTCATACGATGACTTATCTGTAATCTAGGAAATCGTCTTTGATTTATATATTCTGTATGTTGTAATTCATATGTGAAAGGTACAATTTTGAAATACAAATCAATGCTAAAGATTCAGTGTCTATTTACTTTTGAATGTTCATATTTCTTTAACACTTACAAGTTAGCTTTAGTATTCTCTAGATTTTTAAGTTATCACCAAATACGCACACACACACACACACTATTTGCATGCCTATTGTATTTGAAGTGATTGCTATAGGCATGTGTGATGATCACATTTCACCTAATGGGTAATGTCATTGTTGATGCCTTTATTTACCAGAGTAGTTATTTTAGTACTTATATTTATTATTACTAATATGTTGATCATATAGGAAAATGTGTCATTAAAGACACACTAGCTAATAGCTGAGAAAGATGGTAATTTGCAACTGGCTATAAACATTTGAAGCAAAAGTCATATTTCAGATTATCAGCATATTTTGAGTGAATGGCTTCTGAATGCTTAGCACATCTTTTTCACCACTTCTGTTTTCCCTATTGCTGTTTACTCCCTGACTAGGATCATTGGAAACTTCCTTTTGTGAAGCTGTTTATACCCTTGAAACTATTAAGACATGAAAAGTAGTCTCAAAACCACATTGGATTTATAAGAAGACATTACCCATTTAAAAAAGTGCTTTCAGTAAAAAAAATAAATAAAATCCAAGGGAAAATTACTTCCTCTCTTTCATGACAAAACAGTCAAAGTGAAAACACCAGTCTCAAACCCTCAGCTTTTTACAAATTTTTGATTATTAAATCTTAAATCCCAAGTATGCTACTGGCAACCCAGTGAGAAGACAGGCTGGTCCTTGAAGTATTTGCCAATCGATTTACAAGTAAAGGAATCAGAGTAGAGAGTAAACTTAATCAAAATCAAGGATTAACATTTCTAAGCAACTCCACTGTCACTTGAATTTGGGTGCTTGCATTTAGAATGCGACCTTCTCAAGAACATAAGGATGGGCAAAATGAGCCACCAACACAGTAAAAAACCCTTGCCCAAGTGGAATTCACTAACTCGCCTATGATAAGCCTGAAAAATAAAAACTGCTTTCACATCACATGAGAAAATGTTCAAAACATAGCTTTAAAATAAATTGCAATTAAAATTAGATTGGAAATCCTGAGTCTCCAGGGCCGAAGGGAGACGAGATATACATCCTATTAGCCTATCTATTTGTTGCCCTTAATCAAAAGTCACTTTATTATTGCTTGAGTTCTTTTCAAATAGGACGAAGTGCACTGCCAGGTGGCAACTCCCTGCAAGGGTTGCAGTAATTTGTGAAGTCCTCCTTCCCCTTTTACATTCTTTTTTACTCCTTTATATCATTTTGCCATCACATCTGACAGCCAACTAACTTAGTGATTTTCCTTTCAGTTCAGTTACCTTCCCAATACGGGCATTTCTGTCAAGATAAAAACAGAAATAATTGTCACCAAAAATGATTGGTTTAAAATGAACTTACCTTAGGGAAGTCTAAGCCCCGGCTTCCATTGTCCTCGGTTATCTGTTAACTATCTCTGTCCAGCATGACATGGGTCCCGCTGGCTCCCGAGGGTGCTCAGTGGCCAGGGGAAGGTGGCACCAAGCGGAGAGAATCTCAAGGAATCAGCCGCAGGAAGGCGAGAGCTAAGACACAGGTGTCTGACACCACCGAGGCACCTCTGCTCCGAACCTGCTCTGCCCTGATTAGCCAAGTACAAAAGGCGGTTCGGATTACTGCCCTCTTTCCAGCCAATCAGCGGCCGGCAGGCCTGACAGAAGCAGGCCCCCTGATGTCAGGGGACGTCCACGGCCCAGAACCTGAGAACCGGTTTCCACAGTGGCCACGGGCAGCCGGGCTCCCGTGCACCCGGAGAAGCTGTCGGTCAAGCTGCAGCAAGGAAAGCTTGCGGTATTGGGTCAGCTGTCTCCTGCCCTCCTCAACAAGTGTCGCGCTAGGGTCCTCTGAGTCACGGACACCTCCACGTGCCGCGATGACAAAGTGAAGGTAAAAAAGAACACGTATCCTTGGCAGCTAGCCAAGGCCTCTCTATGCGCCCTTCCCCCTCCCCTTGCCGTCTCCGCTCTGGCTTCTTTGCAGTTGATTAAGTTCAATTTTTAATTAGCTATGGTTTTTGCAAGCAACAGTTTCTTAGGAAAACAGGGAGAAAGGGAAGGAGAAGAAAATAAAGACCCGTTTTAAAGTCACTGTTTCCTACAATGAAATTCAATATTGTAAAAAAACAAAAACAAAAACAACAACAACCAAAACAAAAAACACATCATCCTACATACAAACTGAAAAAGGTGCTGCTAGTTTAAAAAAAAAAAAAAAAGGACAATAATAAACAAAATGCTCCGTTTTCAAATTCATCAAAATAGACCACAATGCAGCCCACCTTTGTGGATCTTTGTGGATGGAACCCTCAGTCCCGAAATTCCGAACAGTTAAAGGGATTTTTCTTCAATCTGTTGTCTGAGCCCCCAAAACTGCAATCCTCTGCAGCTGTATGGAGAAGCAGTGCTTGAGTCAAGTTTGGTATTTGCCCCAGACTGTAGAGGTCAGCGTAACAGTAACCATAGACACAAAGAGAGAGAAAAGGCATAGTGCACACAGAACGAAACAGACTCCACGTGTGTCTGAGTCTGTGGGTGTACAAATGAATTTTCATCAGTTTAGCACTGCCATGGTGGGAAAAAAATAAATCATAATACCCAGAGGTAATTTGTAAATTTCCTTGCAAAAGAATCTTAATGTTTGCAGGTTTTTTTCCCCTTAAATTTATGTGGTTTTTACTACGATATGTTTTTGTGGTGCTGGGGATTGAACTCAGGGCTTCATGCAAACCCTCCACCACTGAGCCACATTCCCCACCTCCCCCCCAACCCCCCCCCCCCACACACACGGAAGGAAGAATTCTGAAACCACAGGGCATTATATTCTATGTGCAGTAGTAATCTCACCATTCTAGACACGTAAAAAATCTAAAGCATCTGGAAGATGTCATCGCATTTCAAAGGTGAGACAAATTTGATTTGAAGACTTTCTATATTAACTAGAAAGCCTGTCTCTCCAGAATGTTCCACTTGAATTCCAGAGCTATTTATGTCTCTGTAATGTGAAGTTCAAGGGAACTGGGTTGAGGCGGCATGTGAGCTAGGAACAGTGGTTGGGTGGGGCACAGAATTCTCTGTGAGACAAAAACCCTCCACGCACCCTTTGAAAAGCAGCCTTCTTTTATTTTAGGATGGCAAAGTTCTCTTCCCACTATTGTGGTTTTCTCTCCTGCCCCCAACCTCCCCAAACTCCACACTTCCTTCCATGACAAGCTTCTCCCAGTAGGCCAGAGTTCAAGAGCAGCCAGGCTACACAATTCATGTTGACTGTGTCAAATTTAACAACCTCCTGCTGCTGACCAAGGTCTCTCCACTGTGTGGAGTGACAAATGATTATGTTGACAGTTGTTTATCCCAACCAGCCTTCTAGTGTGGGAATGCCTTGTCCTCACACAGCACAACATTCATAGGTGTTTTAAGGGGCTGGACCTGGACTCCACCTTCCTCTTCATTTCTCCAGCGATTTCCTCAGAGTCCAGCTCTGTCCCAGCCTAAACTCGCCTGGACTCTACTTGTCTTCAGGTTCTCTGTCACTACATCCTGTTCAAATGGCTGTCTCCAGGAACTGTGTATATTGCATATAGCATTGCTACATTAAAAGAAGTCTCTATGTGATTCTTTAGTGAAGCTAAAACATGCAGGCAAGGAAAAAGTATTAAAATTATATTGAAGTGAACTGGGTGTGGTGGCGCAGATCTATAATCCCAACTATTAGAGAAGCTGAGGCATGAGGATCACAAGTTCAAGACCAGCTAGGATAACTTAGACTTTGTCTCAAAATATATATAGATTTTTTTAACAGGTTGAGGGTGTAGCTCAGTTATAGAGCATTTGCCTGGCATGTGCGAGACCCTGGTTCAATCCCCAATATTGCATTAAAAAAAATAAAAGAGCAAGACTAGCTTCTCTCTACCCTCTGACTTCTGCCCTTGACAAGCAATCTGTCCCTCTCACGTGTGCTCCTGCCATGATGCCATCTGCCATGATACGAGGCAGGCACAGAGGCCCTCACAAGAGGTAGCACCATGCTGTTTGGACTTTCAGAGGCCAAAATTGTGAGCTAAATAAACCTCTTTATAAAGCACCCAGCCTCAGGTATTTTGTTATAGCAATAGAAATGGAGTAATGCAGATGCCCTTCACAGTCGGTGCAGATGACTTTGGTGCAGACGTTCTTCACACTGGAACGTGCTTGAGCCCCTCACCGCATCCCAGCCCCCTCACTGTAAGGAGACGACACACACAGTGCTGTCCAGGGTCCAGGTAAAACCTCACCCTCGGCCCCAACTCCTATTTCTGCTTTCTCAGCTTCAGAGTTCTCCTGAGCATCTGAAATGACTTCAGAGACATCTCGACTTCTCTTTTGCCACCTGCCTTGCTTCTAAGTCATCAGCTGTAGAAGGTCTGGCCATCCTTGTTTGAAGAGGTATTGATGATTGAATCTGGAAGTAGCTCTGCCGAACCCTCAGACCAGAAAGGAGGACTGGCCTTTCCCTTCCTGCTCTGCCATGGATTAGCTAAGAGGTCGTGAATAAGTCACTTCGGATATTATACCCAGTCCTCATCTTTGGAGAGGGCCCTGTTCCAGAACATCACTGAGTTTCTCCTCACCCTAATATTCATAGTGAAGAAGGGATGAGAAGAAATATACCAGATGACTTTTTAAAGGAATATGATGGTTTCTTTTTCTTTAACAGCTAGTAACTCATCTACTCTGTTACATTCTTTTTTTCTTCTGAGTGCCCTTTAAAAAAACAAATGGGCAGCCAGCATGGTGGTATGCCCGTAATTTTGGTATTTGGGAGGCTAAGCTAGAAGGATCACAGATTTTAGACCAGCCTCAGCAATTTAGTGAGATACTCAGCAACTTAGTGAGACCGTTTCAAAAATAAATTTAAAAAGGGTTGAGGGTGTATCTCATAAGTAGACTGCCACTGGGTTCAATCCCCAGTACCTCTCCCAACACACACACACACACACACACACACACACACACACACACACACACGAGTTTTATGTGATTCTGGTGATGAACTGCAGACCAAGGTAGATAGCCTTGATTTCAGAACACCAGATTTCTGCTGGCATTCTTCCTTAATGATTTGCACATGTCCTTGTTGAAGGGCGTTGTTTGGGTTTAGAGCTGAGGGTCTGTGGTGGGGAAAATGCTCAGCCTAAGAAAGACCATGTGGTTTTTTTGCTCACTTTCAATTCCTTTATGTCAGTCAATAGTAGTTACGCTGATGTAAGATAGATTTGGATGCCTGGAGGATACTTCTTACCAGGTCTTGCATTTTTATGGTATACTCTTTACGCTCAAAGAATTTCCCCAGGGTAGCTTTTTAAGAATTAGGAGTTCATTCTTAATATTCCCTGGAGGAACTTAAGAAATGTTATGGATGGAGATGATAGAAACAGCCTCTTGGCTTCTGCTTTTCCCTCCTAGAGTATTCGCCCACTTCAACATGTTGTATCATTTCCAGACATGTTAAGCTATTGTTTGTTGCCTCTGCTCTGGAGAATGGTTAGATACTTAATAAATAAATTAAATTTTATCATATTAGATACTTAATAAATAAATTAAAATTTATAAAATTATACAAATGATCCAGCTAGAACTGGTGCCCTGCACACTCCCTTCTAGAAATCACACTGCACCTTCAGAAGGAAGAAGCATTGCAGTATAGACAACAGCGGCGAGGAGAGTGACAACAGCCAAAGTGTGGGCAATATATGAGGTGAGAAAAGACTTCAGTACATAAACTTTCTTGGGATTCATGATTCGTTTAGCCCAACTCTGCAGATCCCACAAACAGGCTCCAGGCTGCACAGAAACTGAACCATGAGCCAAGAGAGAAGCCCAGGAAGCTGTCTCTTCTAGTCCGTTTTCACTTAAGGCCACGGGAACTTGAATTTGTTGGAGAACTCTGAGTGTCTGCAGGAGTCAGGCTTTGGAGGACGTTCGGAGGAAAGTGGACACAGCAGCGGAGCCATGCTCATTTTGCTTGGGTGAACATTTTTATCCCAAGCTGACGGCAGCCTGACATTAACCAGGCTGCTGAGATAATGCCTACGGGCCTCCCAGCGTCAGAAGAGATGTCAGTTAAGTCCAAAGTATCATTATGCCTTTCCTGTGTAATAATGGAAGGACATAAACCACAAGTGACAAGGAAATCAAAAGGCATGGTATTTTTTCACTGTAGACGTTACTGGTGACAGTCACCACACTTTTCA
>PVLC010024777.1:0-16854 GCA_004027655.1 Graphiurus murinus | reverse complement strand
GGGGATGGAGCTTAGTGGTAGAGCACTTGCCTAGCATGTCAAGTCCCTGGGTTCAATCTCTAGCACCAAATAACCAAATAATTAAAAAAAAAAAAAAAAAAAAAAAAAAAGCCCAAGACCAATGTCCTCATTTGTATGTTTATATAGTGAAGATGATATTAACACTTGCCCTATACTTGCTTTGTGAATAAAGAGACCATATAAAATGCATGCTTCAATACCTGGTACCCAAAAAGGGCTCAATAAAAGAATAAAAGTACATCTTACTAATTAGCATAAATTAATTTTTCCTAGCTGGGCATGATGGCACATGCCTGTAATTCCAGTACTTGGGAGGCTGAGCCAGAAGGATCACAGGTTTGAGGCCAGCCTCAGCAGCTTCTCAAGACCCTCAGCAACACAGTGAGACCTTATTGGGGATTGAACTGAGGGACATTCTACCTCCAAGCTACATCCCTAGCCCTATTTTTTATTCTTTATTTTGAAACAGGGTCTCACTAAGTTGCAGAGGGCCTCACTAGGTAGCTGAGGCCAGCCACAAACCTGCAATCCTCCTGTCTCAGCCTCCCAAGTATTGGGATTATAAGTGTGCACTACCACACTCAGCCAGACACTTCTTAAAATAATAAGAATTTAAGTAGCAAACTAGGATTTGATGCTAACTGATAAAATGAGTGGAGAAAGTGAAAACCTGTATTTCTTTTTTGTTGTTGTTTTTTTTTGTTGTTGTTGTTGTTTTTTGTTTTGCAGTACTGGGGATTGAACTCAGGGGCATTCTACCTCCGAGCTATACCCCCAGCCCTATTTTTTTTTTTACTTTATTTTGAAACCGGGTCTCACTAAGTTGCGGAGTGCCTCACTAGATAGCTGAGGCTGGCTGCGAACCCGGATCCTCCGGTCTCAGCCTCCCGGAAAACCTGTATTTCTAAAATAATGTTTCGCTATTACTGTTTTTGTTGCAAGTCAGGATTGCATAGGAGAGAATGGATGGGTCTGTAGAGCATCGCCACCATCAAAGGAAATCCAGGAACAAAAAAAGAATCATATCTAACATGCAAATTATGATAAAAAAAAAAAAAACAAGCGTGGTGGTGCAGGCTTGTAATCCCAGTATTTGGGAGGCTGAGGCAGGAGGATCACAGGTTCGAGGACAGCCTCAGCAAGTAGTGAGACTCATCAACCTAGAGAGACCCTATTTCCAAATAAGAAATAAGCCGGGTGTGGTAGCACATGCTTGTAATCCCAGCATTTGGGAGGCTGAAACTGGAGGATCTGGGTTCATAGCCAGCCTCAGCGACCTAGTGAGGTACTCCACAATTTAGTGAGAGCCTGTTTCAAAATAAAAAATAAAAAATAGGGCTGAGGGTGCTCGGAAGTAGAATGCCCCTGAGTTCAATCCCCAGAACCGCAAAAAAAAAAAAAAAAAAAAAAAAAAAAAGAAATAAAATCTGGCTGAGGGTGTAGCTCGAAGGTAGAATGCATCTGGGTTCAATCCCCAGTACCACGAAGAAGAAGAAGAAGGAGAAGGAGAAGGAGAAGGAGAAGGAGAAGGAGAAGAGGAAGAAGAAGACGACGACAGGGGGGTATGGTGGTTTGTGCCTGTAATCCCAGTCCTTTGAAGGCTGTAGAGGATCACAGCAGGACAACCTCCATAGGCTCTCAGCAACCTAGTGAGATCCTAGGTCACAAAAATAAAAAGGGCTAGGGGTGTAGCTCAGAGGTAGAATGCCCTGAGTTCAATCCCCAGCACCAAAAAGAAAAGAGCCCAGACCAGTTATGACAGTGCCACCTGCAATCCCAGCTAATGGAAGGATCACAAATTCAAGGCTAGCCTGGGCAACTGTCTCAAAATAAAGCAAGGTCTGGGGGTGTAGCTCAGTGACAGAGTGCCTGTGGGACATCCTAGGTTCGGTTCCCAATACTGCAAAAAAAAAGAAGAAAAGTCTTCGAGGTCAGAAACTGTTCACAACTACTTGTCTTCACCTCCGAACAAAGCTATAGAGCAAAGAAAGTCTCACTAAAGTTATCCCTGAAGTTAATCACCAACATGTAAAATGCAGAGTATTGATTTTAACTGGACCCATGCCTGGAACCAGCCTTTCAGAATTCAGTTGTAAAACAGTAAATGTGGGCAAGGTTGTGAGGAAATAAAAAGTCTTACACACTGTTGGTAGGATTGCAAATTAGTACAGCTGCTATGGAGATCAGGGTAAAGGCTCCTCAAAAGACTAGGAATGAAACTGCCACCATATGACCCAGACCTACTACTTCTCATTATCTTTCCTAAAGAATTAAAGTCAGAGTATTATAGCATACATGCATACCATGTTTATAGCAGCACAATTCATAATAGGCAAATTATGGAAACAACCTAGATGTCCACAAACAGATGAATGAATAAAGAAAATCTGGTACATACACGAAATGGTCAGCCATAAAGAAGAACAAAATTATGTCATTTGCAGGAAAATAGATGGCAATGGAGAATACTCTACCCACTAAGTGAGATCAGCCAGTCTCAGAAAGTCAAGGGTCGTATGTTTTCTCTCCTATGTGGAAGCTAGAGAGAAAATAGGAAACAAAAGGGACTTTTGTTTTTCTTTGTACTAAGGATTGAACCCAGAGGCATTCTACCTCCAAGCTACACCCCTAGCCTGATTTTTTTTTTTTTTTTTTTTTTTTTTTTGCGGTACTGGGGATTGAACTCAGGGGCATTCTACCTCCGAGCTATACCCCCAGCCCTATTTTTTTATTCTTTATTTTGAAACCGGGTCTCACTAAGTTGCGGAGTGCCTCACTAGGTAGCTGAGGCTGGCCGTGAACCCAGATCCTCCGGTCTCAGCCTCCCAAATGCTGGGATTACAAGCGTGCGCCACCACGCCCAGCTTCCTAGCCTGATTTTATTTCTTATTTGGAGATAGGATCTCACTAGGTTGCTGAGCACATCATTGACTTGGCTTTGAACCTGCAACTCCCCCAGTCTCAACCGCCCGAGTACTGGGATTACAAGCGTGTACCACCACGCCCAGTTCAAAAGGGACTTCAGATAATGAGGAGAGTCATCTGTAGAGTACTGGAAAGGACTTGGGGGAGGGATTTACAGAGGGAAAGAAGGAGGACTGAGAAGGGAACAGTTGGAATACTCCTAGGGCAATAAGTGAAGGTATCACTACCAATCTCACTAGCATGTGTGGGGAGGGAAGTGGGAGCGGGGTGGGATGCAGAGAGAAACACACCAAGTGCTGTGTGCATGTGTGTTTGCATCACTTTAACGTCACCATGATGCATAATTGCAATGCACTAATAAAATAATTAAAAAAAATAATTTAGTTGTAAGCTGGGCATGGTGGCACACGCTTGTAATCCCAGGATTTGAGAGGCTGAGACCGGAGGATCCGGGTTTGCGGCCAGCCTTGGCTACCTAGTGAGGCACTCCGCAACTTAGTGAGACCCTGTTTCAAAATAAAGAATAAAAAATAGGGCTGGGGGTGCAGCTTGGAGGTAGAATGCCCCTGAGTTCAATCCCCAGTACAGAAAAAAAAAAATTAGTTGTAAATTTACAATCCATTTATCTGTTAATAATACTTAAACATTTAAATGCTGCCTCATTAGAGTGAAACACTCTGATATTAATGACAGAAATATCCTTCTTGTACCATGTGGCGTGTGTGAACTGCAGCAAATTCACATTGGTTCTTATTTGTAGAATTCAACTTTCTATTATGAATCTGTTCCTCTTGTACTGAAAAATGAGGACAGTACAAACTCTATCAGAACCATTATGAGAAGAATGCCTGCAAAATACAAGAAGATGCTTAGAAAACAGGTACTGCAGAAACACCACGGAGGCTCTGTGTTGTCATAGCTACAGCAGCCAACAGAATCACAGTGTTTTCTTTAGTTCTGCAAAACCGGCCACTGGAAGCCTCTATTGGGAAGGTAGATAAAGCCATTCCTCCTAAATTAAATAATTCATCAAACCACCTTCCTCCCATGGTAAACAGCTTCTGTTTAACTGGCTACTAAAGATCCTGCTACTGAACCACTGTCCATGAGCTCGATCTCTCTCTCTCTCTCTCTCTCTCTCTCTCTCTCTCTCTCTCTCTCTCTCTCTCTCTTTCTCGGTACTGGGGATTGAACTCAGAGGCATTCTACCTTTGAGCTACATCCTCAGCCCGATTTTATTTCTTATTTGAAAACAGGGTCTCACTCAGTTGACTACCTGCTGAGGCAGTCCTCAAACCTCCTATCCTCCTATCTCTGCAACACCTCCAGCTCTTCTGATCTTTGTGTGTGTGTGTGATAAGGGATTGAATCCAGGGGCAGCTACCTCTGAGTTATACCCCCAGCCCTATTTTTATTCTTTATTTTGAAACAGGATCTCGCTAAGTTGTGGAAGACCTCACTAGGTAGCTGAGGCTGGCTGTGAACCTGTGATCCTCCTATCTCAGCCTCCCAAGTACTGGGATTACAAGCGTGAGCCACCACATCCAGCTGGATCCTTTTTTATTTTATTTTTTATTTTTATTTTTTCGGTACTGGGGATTGAACTCAGAGGCATTCTACCTCCGAGCTATACCCCCAGCCCTATTTTTTATTCTTTATTTTGAAACCGAGTCTCACTAAGTTGCGGAGTGCCTCACTAGGTAGCTGAAGCTGGCCGCGAACCCGGATCCTCCGATCTCAGCCTCCCGAATGCTGGGATTACAAGCGCACGCCACCACGCCCGGCTAGTTCAATTTTTTAAAACACTAAGAAAGTTCATTTCTGAGGTCAACCCCACAAAGATTCCAGTTCAACATGTCTTGGGGGACAGACATCTGTACTTTTCATGCACACCACAAGCGATTCTGAGTGGTACCAGGGAGCACACATGGAGAGGCGCTGCCATGCGGTGTAACCTGTGATGATTCTTGCTCGTGATTTCCCTCCTCTCACCTAGTTTCCTTCTTAACCCAGGAGTCTCAAACTGGAATGAGCATTGGAACCATCTGGGAGTTCAGTCCCAGCCTTCAAAGATGCCCTGTTAAGTTGGCCCAGGGACAGCCCACTTCCATGCACTTTCATTTAGTTAGTTAGTTAGTTAGTTAGTTAGTTAGTTAGTTAGTTAGTTAGTTAGTTAGTTTTAGTACTAGGGATTGAGCCTGGGGCATTCTACCTCTGAGCTATACCCCCAGCCCTTTTTATTTTTTCATTTTGAAACAGGGTCTTGCTAAGTTGCTGAGACTGGCCTCCAACCTGCAACTCTCTTGTCTCAGCTTCCCAAGTACTGGGATGACAGGCATGCACCACCATGCCCAGCTTTCCATGCACTTTTGTAAAGCTCCCCAGGTCTAGTTTAAGGTATAGTCAATGGTCTGCAAACTGACTCTAAGTGGTCCCCTAGACCACTCAGCCAGTTTCATCACCAAGCTATGAGTATCTGCAAAAACTACCTGTTATATTACCCTGGCCAGGACCCCAACTCCAGGAAGCAACTGAATCATGGAGATGAAGGACTTTCATGTCAAGCAGAAAGAATCCCCTCAGAACTGTGGCCTCCCTGTTCTAGACAAGGTCCCAGAGATCTTCTTCTGGGACACTGTCTCTTACTCTCCACCAAAAGAAATCCTAGCCCAGGGAAATGAGGAGCTTCCCTCACAGAAAATGGGATTTTTCTCACTGGTAAAGGAGAGTCCTGCTTCCTTATGAGAAGTGGTAAAAGCCAGTTTTGGTGGTGCACGCTTGTAATCCTAGTACTTGGGAGGCTCAGACTGGAGGATCACAGGTTCAAGGACAGCCTCAGTAACTTAGTGAGACCCTGTTTCCAAATAAGAAATAAAATTGGTCTGAGGAGGTAACTCAAAGGTAGAATGCCTCTGGGTTCAATTCCCAGTAACTCATACACACACACACACACACACACACACACACACACACACACACACACGAAAGAAAGAAATAGTTTTAGCTAGCCAGTAAATAAATAGTACATTCATAAATACAAAATCAATGTCTAATAAATAAATACTTAATGTGTATTTACTACTGGTTACCAAAACCAGAGCAGTTCTCATCATGGAAAGGCCTCCTTTTTCCTAGTAATAATTATATATGCAATATGTTGGGTATTGCAAAAGTAATTCAAATGCATTGTAAAACATTAACGCAATTCAGAAACATGGGAGCCAGCCGGGCGTGGTGGCGCACACTTGTAATCCCAGCATTCGGGAGGCTGAGACCGGAGGATCCGGGTTTGCGGCCAGCCTCAGCTACCTAGTGAGGCATTCCGCAACTTAGTGAGACCCTGTTTCAAGAATAAAAAATAGGGCTGGGAATGTAGCTCAGAGGTAGAATGCCCCTGAGTTCAATCCCCAGTACCGCACAAAAAAAAAAAAAAAAAAAAGGAAATAAAAATAAGCAGGCTTTCTATCTCACAGGATCCCTAGTACTCGATGAGTGTCCTTCCATACCTATGTCTAAGTATGAACATATAAACACAAAGTTGTTCCTCTTAAAGGGGAATAAATTATATGCACTGATACTCAGCTCACTTTTTTTGTTGTTTGTTTTGTTTTTAGTAGTGGAGACTGAACCCAGGGGCATTCTACCTGAGTTCCACCCTCAGCCCTATTTTACTTTTTATTTTGAAACAGGGTCTCTCTAAGTTACTGAGGACCTTTGCTGAGTTGCTAAAGCTGGCCTCGAACCTGTGATCCTCCTGTCTCAGCCTCCCAAGCACTGGGATGACAGGTGTGCACCACTATGCCCGGCTGCTGTTATAATTTTTCCTGATGTGGCATTCCCTTCCTGTTGGTAGTGTTCAGTTCAGACCAATAAACCTGGCTCGAGCTCCAGCTCAGTGCTATCCCTGTGCCAGACTCAGAACACAGAGCTTTATGGAATGTAGTCCAGGTGCTCAAGGAGCTCGCCACAGTGCTACTCGCCAAGTGCAACCCCAGTAACAAAAACAGAGCCAAAAGGCAAACAGAGACAAGTGGATGGCCTCACCGGGCCCTGATAGGAACCTGTGCCTAAACCTCTACCAATTTCCATCCTTCCTTCCAACTACCTTAGTTGTTATCTCAGTACCTGCCTAACTTTCAAAAGACAGAATCAGCCTGCCATCCCAGTACTTGGAAAGCTGAGACAAGAGGATCACAGGTTCAAGGCCAACCTCGGTAACTTAGCAAGAACCTGTTTCAATGCTGGGCATGGTGGCGCACACTTATAATCCCAGTACTCGAGAGACTGAGACAGGAGAATAGCAGGTTTGTGGCCAGCCTCAGCTACTTAGTGAGATCTTCTGCAACTTAGTGAGACCTGTTTCAAAATAAAGAATAAAAAATAGGACTGGCCAGGCATGGTGGTGCATGCTTGTAATCCCAGCATTTGGGAGGCTGAGACCAGAGGATCCGGGTTCATGGCCAGCCTCAGCTACCTAGTGAGGCACTCTGCAACTTAGTGAGACCCTGTTTCAAAATAAAGAATAAAAAATAGGGCTGGGGGTATAGCTTGGAGTAAAATGCCCCTGAGTTCAATCCCCAGTACCGCCAAAAAAAAAAAAAAGAATCTGTTTCAAAATAAAAAGGACTAGGGGTATAGCTTGCAGGTAGAATACCCCTGGCTTCAATCCCCAGTAGGACGGACACACACACACACACACACACACACACACGCGTGCGCGCACGCATACACACAGATGAAGTCACTAAGAACATTTCAAATGTTTCTTCTCTGGAAGATACATTGACTGTTCATGTAGGGAAAAAAACAACAAGTTACAAATATATATCACACACACCTGTATGCATAGGTTGAGCATATATAAGCTAAAATCCAAAATACTCCAAAATCTGAAAGTTTTTGAGAGCTACCATGATGCACAAGTGAAAAATTCCTCACAGTGAAACTTTATTTCATGCATAAAATTATTCAAAATATTAGGTCAGGTTTGGTGGCTTATGCCTATAATCCCAGTACTTGGGAGGCTGAAACAAGAGGATTGCAGGTTCAAAATCAGCCTCAGCAACTTAGCAAAGCTCTCAGCAACTTAGCTAGACCCTGTTTCAAAACAAAAAATAAAGAAGGGGCTGGGAGGATGGGAGTATAACTCAGAAATAGAATGCATCTGGGTTCAATTTCTAGTACTACAAAAAATTATTCAAAATATTGTAAAAAACAGTTAACCTACAAATTATTTGTGTAAGGTAGATTTGGAACATATATGAATTTTGTGTTTATACTTGAGTACCATCCCTAAGATGTCTCATTATGTATATGCAAATACTCCAAAATCTAAAACACTTCTTGTCCTAAGCATTTCGAATAAGGGCTATACAACCTGTATTTCTGTTTCTCTGGGAAGCACAGGCCTCTGCTGGGTCCAGGGAAGGCTGAGCGTGACTTCGTTTAGTTTTTCCTGTCACTGATGCTGTGGCTCAGTTCTCATTGTCATCCCTCCACCTGATCTATTTCCTCCCAGGTGTTTGGTTTGGTTCATTTTGTTCTATCTTTAAATGGAGCTGAACTCCAAGAGAACAAGTTCTCATCAACAAGTCTCATTTCAACTATGTCTTCCCAAATAAAGTGACACTGATTGTTTTATTTTGTTTTTATTTTCCTCACTTTTCAACCTTATACTGTATTTCTGGTTTCCTATAACTAACCTTCTCTCTCTCTCTCTCTCTCTCTCTCTCTCTCTCTCTCTCTCTCTCTCTCTCTCTCATACTGGGGATTGAGCCCAGGGGCCTTCTACTTCCAAGCTATATACCTTTTTCATTTTTTAATTTCGAAACAGGGACTCACTAAGTTGTTGAGGCTGGCCTCAAATCTGCGATCCTCCAGTCAGCCTACCAAGTGCTGGGTGACACGCTTATGCCTCCAAGCCCACTCTCCTGTGACTTTCTCTTCATCAGGGTGTGTTACCGATGGGACTCAGCTGTCAGCTCCAGCAGAGCGGGGCTCTTGGGGCTGTTCACTGGTATCCCTAAGAAGAGGACCAGTCCAGATTTGTTGCTCAGTACAGATGTGTGAGCTGACTGAATCATGTCTCTGCCCCACCCTTCTGACTTCCAGATCTGATTAAGGGTGTACACCAAAAATTTAACCCCGTCTGCACCGTTGTGGGACATTTGAGTGCACCTGATTGCCATCTGCCCCATGCCTAGGGAGAAGCTTTGAGTTCTATAAAATAATTTGTGTGGTTACTTTCCAAAGTTTTCTTACTCGCTCAAGACATTTTATAGCCATGAGGATTGGTGCATGGCAGTAACTCTACCTTCAACCAGGCTCATTTCTGGGTTCTAAACGGCGGTGCGGAAAGCCAAGTCCCAGCTGGGCCATTATTGATGAGTAAGCACGTTGTTTGACATTATAGGCCAATGAATATTGAGACTTGGATCAGAAAGCAAGTTTTGAATGAAAGGCTAATGCCAATGTTTTTCTTTTCCAATGTGAGTGATTATCTTCTGTGCAACTTTTATTATAGAGCACTGCGATTTCTAGAAGATTCTTGGCTTGGAGAAATGAGGGTAGACTGATTCTCAGATAAAAAAAAAAAAGTTACCTTTTTCAGTTTTCCTTTATTCTAGATGAGTTCACTGCTGTTTCTTAGATTATGCCAAAAAAGAGGGGAAAACCTCGAAGAGGATCTGAATGCTATGAAGGCTCCATTAGACCTTGGCAGAGGCCCAAGGAGACCACCAGCGTTGCTCATAAATGCATAGTGTCTAATAAAAACGAGATGATGATTATTATTATACATTTATTGAGCAGCAAAAATGCATTAAATTAAAAAATATATGTACTCTGTTTTCCATATCTCCTGCCGGGCGCTTGTTTGCCCCAGTAATTGGCCTATTGTCCTAGGGGCCTAATAGCTTCCAGGAGTCACCATCCTGCTTGTATGCTGGAGGGCTTCTGTGGACCCAGGACCTCGTCCTGTCACATCACACCAGTACCGCTAAATGATGGATCAAGTGCCATTGTGCAGACTTAGTCAATGTGGACTTAGTTCAAGTCCGCTGAACTTTTTTCTATTTCTCAGAAAGACTCTGGAATACTCTTGCACAGTATGGTGACTACAGACAGTAATTATGCACAGCATATCTCAAAAAGCTAGAAGATCCAGGCATGGTGGCACACGCCTGTGATTCCAGAACTTGGGAGGCTGAGACAGGAAGATCCCAGGTTCGTGGCCAACCTCAGCAACTTATTGAGACCTTTAGAAACTTAGTGAGACCCTGTTTCAAAAATAAAGAATAAAATAGGGCTGGAGGTGTAGCTCAAAGATAGAATACTTCTGGGTTCAATCCCCAGTACCACACACACACACAAAGTGAATAAAAAACATTTTTAAAGTGAAAGGATTCTGTTGAGGCTTCCAAGTGAGGAATTTGCTTTTTAACCCAAAGATCATACATGAACGTGACCTCATCTCCTATTATCTACTTTGCATTTAAAAATCGCCACAGGTAAAGCCAGGAGTGGTAGCGCACACCTGTAATCCCAATACTTGGGAGGCTGAAATAGGAGGATTTCGAGTTCAAAGCCAGCCTTGGCAATTTAGTGAGGCCCTGTTTCCAAATAAGAAATAAAATTGGACTGGGGGTATAACTTGGAGGCAGAATGCCTCTGGGTTCAATCCCCGGTTCCAGGGAATAAAAAAAAAAAAATCACCACAGGTAGCTATCTTCAGCAAACTCCCATTACACTTGGAGAATAACAACAAAACACCAGTTTCTCTGAGAATTTGAGAACTTCCCCCAGTTATTGTCACTTGACAAGCACTTTACCAACTCTCAGGCAGTGTGTCTTAACAACACAACGTCTTAAAGAGCAGGAAACCCCAGCTACCATTTCAAACAGAAGCAGAGCACGCTGGCTGACTCTGAATTCTGCAGTGAGATGTGTACAATAGTGTCAAAGCTCCTCTCTTATGGGAGGGGAAAAGCTGGACACCTGGAGTACACCCCTAATCCTAGCACTTGGGAGGCTGAGACAGGAGGATCACAGGTTCTCAAGGTCAGTCTCAACAATTTAGGGAGACCCTCAGCAACTTAGCCTCAGCAACTTTATGAGACCCTGTCTCAAAATAAAAAGTAAAAAGGGTTGGGATGTAGCTCAGAGATAGAATGACCCTGGGTTCAATTCCCAGTACCAAGAAGAAGGAGGAGGAGAAGGAGGAGGAGGAAGAGGAGGAGGAGGCGGCAGCAGTGGGCGAGGGCTGCTGTCTTTCTTTGCACCTCCTCCTTCTCCTCCATAAAGCTTCCTGCTGGAAGGACAGAAGCCAAAGCAGAGAGGACATTACAAGACCTGACTTGACTGGTATTATTACCCAGACACCTAAGGCCAGTTGCTTAAAAACATAGCCTCCCTTTTGCACCTACAATTATTTTCATACGCAAATAATAGATGTTAAATTAGTCATTTGTGAGCTGAATTCAGCACAGCCTCCTCATTCTGACCGAATAAGGGATCGTTTTTCACTGGAATTATATTTTACGAGCAATTTTTGTGTCTGCATCTGCATGCTTATGGTAGAGACAAACATTTAACCTTTAAAATGACAGCAGGAACTCTGGTTAAAACTTAGGACAGAAAGAGAGCAAATACTGTGGTGTGCACACACAAATGTATCACTGTGAATCGTGGACAGGGAGAGAAAGGAAACACACCAAATAATGTTATGTGCATATATAAATGTAACACTATACATTTATCATGTACAATTACAATGCACCAATAAAAATTAATCTAAATTTTAAAAAAAGAACAGGAGCAAAACTTAGGACAGTAAGGCTGAGATGTAGCTCAGTGGTATAGTCCTTGCCTAGTATACCAAAGCCCTTGGGTTCCATCCCCAGCACCATAAAAACAAGCATCTTGGGACACTCCTGTCCTCTGTCCTTATCCCTCTGACATGAAAAGTCAACAGCAATGGTACATACACAGATACAAAGAGGGACAACAAGGAGCATCCCAAGTTTCTCATTTTGTCTATTTCTATCCCCAAATGGCCAGACTTGAGTCAACTAATGAATGATGCTCAAGAAAAAATATATATATATCAGCGTGAAAAGAAAGCTTATCTTTATAAGTAAAATAAAATTAAAAAAAAGAAAGCTCATCTTTGAGGCCACCGAGTTGTCTTAACTTTTGTTTCCTTAATGGAGTATTTCGTTTTGTTGTTTTGTTTTGTTTTGTGGTACTGGGGATTGAACCTCTGGGAATTCTACCTCTGAGCTACATCCCTAGCCCTATTTTATTTTTTTTATCTTGAAACAACATCCCACTAAGTTGCTGTGGATCTTGCTAAATTGCTGAGGATGTCCTTGATCCTCCTGTCTCCATCTCCCAAGGACTGAGATTACAGACATGCACCACTACATCCTGCATGAAGCTGTGTGTGTGTGTGTGTGTGTGTGTGTGTGTGTGTGTGTGTGTGTGTGTGTAACTAGAGATTGAATCCAGGGACATTCTACCTTTGAGCTACAACCCCAGCCCTATTTTTTTTTTTTATTCTTTATTTTGAAACAGGCTCTCACAAAGTTGCAGAGAGCCTCACTAAGTAGCTGAGGCTGGCCGTGAACCTGTGATCCTTCTGTCTCAGCTTCCCAAGAACTGAGATTACGAGCATGCACCACCACACCCGGCATGAAGCTTTTATATTAAAAAATATTTTGTGAGCTAGTGTGTAGATCAGTGGTTAGAGTACTTGCCTAGCATGAGAGAGGCTCTGGGTTCAATCCCTAGTATTTCAAGTAATAATAGTAATAATAATAAATAATAATAATAAATAAAATATATATCTGTAGGCATGTGTTTTGCAACTCATTCAATACCTATGTCTTTCTACATAGAAGACAACCTGTATGTATTATGCCAAATCTAGGAATATATTAAATTTATTGAAAATTTTTAAAATCACATAATTTAGAGAAAGAGTTCTCATGATTAAAAGTATGTGGTTCTCTTCAGGGCTGGGACTACAAGAAGCAGCTGTGATGCTCTGGCTGCAAGCTGTAAGATGCCCTCCTTCTCACCTGACTGCTTAGGTGCAATCTGGCATGTGGGGTACCTGAGTCCTCATCCTTCTGGGATCCCTTCGATGTTGCCATGTTGGGCAAGGCTGGTCATTCTAAGCCCCAAGACAAGTCCGCAGCAGTCGCCACAAACCCTCCTATGACTTTAGACTGTGGGTCTCTTCTGGGCAGGAGCTGGCGGCAATCGGGTCCTCACACTTCTGCTGTTAAAACTTATGATAGAAAACTGGTTTGATAGCTGGGCGTGGTGGTACATGCTTGTAATCCCAGCATTTGGGAGGCTGAGACCAGAGGATACAGGTTCGAAGCCAGCCTCAGCTACCTAGTGAGGCACTCTGCAACTTAGTGAGACCCTGTTTCAAAATAAAGAATAAAAAATAGGGCTGTGGGTATAGCTCGAAGGTAAAATGCCCCTGGGTTCAATCCTCAGTACCACAAAAAAAAAAAAAAAAAAAAAAAAAAAAAAAAAAAAAAAAAAAAAAAAAAAAAAAAAAAACTGGTTTGATTATTATTTTAACATATTTTCGTTCTTTCTTTTTTTTTGTGTGTGTGTGTCTGTGTGTGTGTATGTGTGTGTGTGTGTGTTTGCGTGTGGTACTAGAGACTGAACCCAGGGGCATTCAACCCCTGAGGTACACCCTCAGTCCTTTTTATTTTTTATTTTGAAACAGGATCTTGCCAAGTTGCTGAGGGTCTCGCTAAAGTGCTAAGGCTGGCCTCAAACCTGTGATCCCCCTGTCTTAGCCTCCCAAGTCCTGGGATTACAGGTGTGTGCCAGCATGCTGAGCCCATGTTTTCTTTTTAGTTGGCACATAAAAAATTGTATGTATTTATGGGATACTGTATGGCATTTTAAGAAAGTTTCTCCTTTTTCTTTTTTTATTTATTTACTTATGGTGCTGAGTAAGTGCTCTACCACTGAGCTACATTCTCTGCCGAAGAAGTGTGTGTGTGTGTGTGTGTGTGTGTCACTGGGGATTGAGCCCAGGAGTATTCTACCCCTAAGCTATACCTAGCCCTTTTTTTCTATTTTATTTATTTTTTTATTTTTTTACAGTACTGGGGATGGAACCCAAGGGCATTCTACCTCTGAGCTACAGCCTCAGCTCTATTTTTTATTCTTTATTTTGAAACAGGGTCTCACTAAGTTGCAGAGGGCCTCACTAAGCAGCTGAGGCTGGCCACGAACCTGGATCCTCCAGTCTCAGCCTCCCAAATGCTGGGATTACAAGCGTGAGCCACCACGCCGGGCTCTTTATTTTCTATTTTAAAACAGAGTCTTGCTATTGCAGAGGCTGTCCTCAAACTTGTGCTCCTACTGTCTCAGCCTCCCTCCAAGAATTTTTCTAAACAGCATTGCCCGGCTGGTACTCACCACTAGAGCAACTCCAAACCCTCCTTCTGGCTGCCCAGCAGGAGAACCTCTTCTGTCTCTGGAATCCTCTATTTTTCCTCCCAAAGGATTTGCAGTTTGTGAATGAAGTCGGAGGCCCTGGGGGATGCATAGTTCCACTTCTAGCCCCCTGTGCTGCACTTTCTCAGTCAGAACCTGAGAGAAGGCCGCTTCTCTTTTTCTTGTGACTCCAGCTTTGTCTCTGCAGACTGGAGCATGCTCACATGGCCCTGGGCATCGTTTGGCTTTCTCAGGAGCTCCTGGATGTCCAAAGGACGTGAAACCCACTTCTAGCAATAATGCAGATGCGCTGGTCACAGGTAGACATTGTGGCAGGCCTGCCCTTGCTCAGTGAGATTAGTCTCTGACTGATGAACACAGATTTTGCTAAAAGGCTGTTGTGTGGGTATGCGTCAGCGGGGCCACCAGCAGGCAGTGGCCTGACATGTCCCAGAGGCTCTGGGCAACAGCTCACTCAAGTAGAAGAGCAGGCGCTGCGCTAGTTTCCAGGCTCCCACCCATGAGGAGAGAGAAGCCGCTCATTAGAGGTCCTACCCTTTGCAACACCAATTACCCCAGCATAATGGCCCAATGTGGACACACTGGGAACGAACGGTCAAGGCTTCGCCAGCACCGATTAAATCTACAGAAACAACTCCAGTCCTCCAATCTCACAACCAGGTCACACATAATCGACCCCGGGAACACTGGCCACATTGATTTAAAGGCTGTGTGTTTGTTTGGGGGTTTGGTTTGGTTTGGTTTAGTAGTGGGGATTGAACCCAGGGGCATTCTACCTCTGGGCTATACGACATTTATTTATTTATTTATTTATTTATTTATTTATTTATTTATTTATTTATTTATTTTGGTTCTGGGGATTGAACTCAGGGGCAGTCTATCTCCCAGATACACCCCCAGCCCTATTTTTACTTCTTATTTTGAAACAGGACCTCACTAAGTTGCGGAGGCTGGCTGCGAACCTGTGATCCTCCTGTCTCAGCCTCTCAAGTACTGGCATTGCAGGCGTGCCTCTATGCTCAGCTGAAACTTGACTTCTGCTCCCTGCTCTCCTTCTGCCTGCTTCATTAGTCCTTTTGCAGCTTCATGCTAAGTTCAGAAGCCTCAGTTTCTCAGTTTTCATGTTTCTTTACCCACTCTTCCCGATGTGGCCCCCACTTTTCGTATTCCTGGGTGCTGGCTGACAAGGTGCCAGGTCATTCCTGCCTAAGCCTGCTCATGACAGTGTCTCTGTAGTGCGTAATAAGAAAATGTATCATTCAACTGTTTCATGACTTTAAATGAATCAACCAGTTGTTTTCTGTGTTATGTAAATACTCTTTGGAGTATGCTGGTTTACTGACAGGTCTTGTTCATAAGCACTAATGAAGGAGATGTTTTTACAGATAATCTGAACACCAAACAGCTCGTGTATTAAAAGGATGCCATTAGCAGAAACATAGCCTGTTTTTTTTTTTTTTTTTTTTTTTTTTTTTTTTTTTTTTTTTTTTTTTTTTTTTTTTTTTTTTTTTTTTTTTGCGGTACTGGGGATTGAACTCCAGGAGCATTCTACCTCCGAGCTACACCTCCAGCCCCATTTTTTATTCTTTATTTTGAAACCGAGTCTCACTAAGTTTCGGAGTGCCTCACTAGGTAGCTGAGGCTGGCCGCGAACCCGGATCCTCCGGTCTCAGGCTCCCGAATGCTGGGATTACAAGCGTGCGCCACCACGCCCGGCTCATAGCCTGTTTTTCTATCATCTCAATCCCAGACCCAAAATCCTGAAGGAAAAAGCTGCAACTGTTTGGAATGTAACAGGACTGTCAAAACTATATGAAACCAGCTCCACAAATGGGAAAACGTAAGTTACTCTTCTGTTTAATTTGTGGCAGGATGAAAATATAAATCGTTGTTTCCAGATAGAAAATTAAAAACAGGAATACAGGCGCCCTCTCGTGGAAAGAGCCAACACTATCACTTCCATGTTGCTAAATTTCTCCAAATCAGATTCTGTGGGGAATCCTGTGTACATTTTTTAAGGACATTCCCTCCTAATTATTGCTCCAGTGATTTTTTTGTACTGCTAGACAAAGATGTCATAGTTTCACTTTATCTTCAATCAGAGGCCTCGCTTCCCAATATTAAGTTCTTGGGTTAACTTAGCAGACCTACCTGTAAATTATTATTGTCCTACAAACTCCTGCCTCCTGTGTAGGAGTTTTAGGTAAGTCCTGGGGCCACTTGGCTTGGAGAGGCTACTGCTAGACTCTAGGCTCCCTCGGAGTCCTGCCCCTTCTAGAACACAGTGAAGCTCTTGTAGCCTTAGTACTGTGTATCTAATGAACTGGTCTATCCGTGTGTGTATATGAGTGTGTGTGTGTGTGTGTGTGTGTGTGTGTGTGTGTGTGTGTGTGTGTGTGTGAGAGAGAGAGAGAG
>PVLC010024776.1:0-24404 GCA_004027655.1 Graphiurus murinus | reverse complement strand
TTTTTTTTTTTTTTTTTTTTGCGGTACTGGGGATTGAACTCAGGGGCATTCTACCTCCGAGCTACACCCCCAGCCCTATTTTTTATTCTTTATTTTGAAACCAAGTCTCACTAAGTTGCGGAGTGCCTCACTAGGTAGCTGAGGCTGGCCGTGAACCCGGATCCTCCGGTCTCAGCCTCCCGAATGCTGGGATTACAAGCGTGCACCACCATGTCCAGCAAGCTGGGATTTTTATAAGACTCACATTGAATTTGAAACTCATTTGAGGCTTACTGTTATATTAGCAATACTGAAGCCAGGCATGATGGTACATGCCTATAAACTCAGTACTTGGGAAGCTGAGAAGGATCGCAGGCTTGAGCCAGCTTCAACAACTTAGTGAGGCTGTCAGCAACTTAGTAAGACCCTGTTTCCAAATAAAAATAAAAATCAGGTTGAGGGTGTAATTCAGAGGCAGAATGCCCTTGTCTTCAATCCCCAGTATTGAGTCTACTGATCCATTAATATGGGATGCATTTCACTTTTGATTAAAGGTTAGTCAATTTTATTGATTTTTGAAATAAAAGCTTTGGTTTATTGGTTTCCTTTTTTCAATTTTATTACTTTTTGCTATTTATTATTTTTCCTTCTGCTTGTTTTTATTCTAACTTTCTAGTTTTTTCCTTTCTTTCCTATTTACTTATTTATTTATTTTTGATACTATGGATTAAACCCATAGGCATTCTATCTCGAAGCTACACTCCCAGTTTTTATTTTGAAACAGAGTCTCATTAAGTTGTTGATTGTCTCACTAAGTTGCCATGGTTGGCTTCAAATCTGTGATCCTCCTGTCTCAACCTCCCAAACACTGGGATTACAGGCATGTACCACCACATCTGTCTTCATTTTCTAATTTCTTAAAGTAGAGAACTAGGTTATTTATCTGAGAACTTACTTCATATCAAATACATTTTAAGGCTGTAAATTTCTTTATTAATCCCATTTTAGTTGCATCCTACATATTTTTATATATTACATATTTGTTTTCATTCAGTTCTATGTATTTTTGAATGTTTTTAAAGACTTCATCTTTGGCCCATGAATTAATTATGAGTGTGCTGTTTAATTTCTATATATGAAGAAACTTTCCACTTGTTTTTGTCATTGATTTATAGTTTAAATCCACTGTGGCCAAAAAGCACATTATGTATAATTTCAATTATTTTAAATGTGTCAAGGTTCTTCTTATGGCCCAGGATATGGTCTATCTTAATAACTGCTCCATGAACACTTAGAATGTATATTTTGCCATTGTTGGGTGGAGTGTTCTACATGTGTGTCAGTTAGATCTGTTCATACTTTGTGCTGTTCAGATCACTGTATCGTTGTTGATTTTTTTGTCTAATGGTTCTTTCAGTTGCTGAGGGAAGCTATTCAAGTTCAGAACTACAATTATGGATTCATCTGTTCTTCTTTTCAGCACTATCAGATTTTGCTTTATTTTGATGTAGTTTGATGTATACTTATTTAGGACTGCTATTTCTTCCTAATAGGTTGACTTTATATTAGTAAGTAATAGCCTTCTTGGTCACTGTCTCTACTACCTTTCTTCTGAAGTCTACTTTGTCATATAATAATACAGCCAATACTGCTTTTATTTTATTTTATTTTTGTACTTGGGATTGAACCCAAGGTCATTTAACCTCTAAGCTACACCGCTAGGTAGCTATAAATTTTGAAACAGGATCTCACTAAATGGCTGAATCTATTTAAGGCTGCTATTTCTTCCTGATAGTTTGCCTTTATATTAGTAAGTAATAGCCTTCTTGGTCAATTGAATTTACTCTCTTCCCATCTCAGCCTCCCAAGTATTGGGATTATGCTGCTCTTCAAAAAATTAAGTTGTATATGGTACATATGTTTTAACTTTTTTTACTATTTTATATTCAACATAACATATGTCATTGAATTTGAGGTTTCTTATAAAAAGTCTTTATTTGGGATTTGTTTAAATCTACTTTTTATTGATGCATTTAGACCATTCATATTTAAGCTGTTATTGGTCTGATAGCACTTAAGTTTGCCATTGATTATTTGTTTTCTATTTGTTTCTTCTGCTCTCAATCCTTTTCTGCTTTTTTACATTCTTGCATGATACTGAAACACATTTTAGGATTTCATCTTTACTTATTTATCCTGCTTTGGTGCATATGTCTTTGCATATTTTTATAAGTGATTGTTCAAAGTATTACTGTAATTATTTATCTCTCTATTGACTTATCTATGAATTACAGTTCTACTGGTATCAGCAAGTTACTACTTTGTGTGAAATGTAAAGATGTCTTTTTATCGTCCCCATGTTCAAAATATCATCATTATGAGAATCAAGCAGTGCTATAATTCTGGTCTAATCATCAAACGCAGCTTATAAAACCCATTATATGTACCCACATTTCTTCTCTTTGCTTTATCACTTCTTTCTTTCTGATGTTCCATAATTCATTTTTATACATTCCTTATTGTTTGAAGACTTCTTTCTAGCTAGTCTTTAAGAATTGTGTCTGCTAGTGACAAATTCTTCTAGTTTTTCCCCCTCTGAGAATGTTTTTTTATTTCATTTTCATTCTTAAAGGAGGAATTCAATGGATATGGAATTTGTGGTTCTATGTTTTATGGTTTTCATGGCTTCAGATGAGATATCTATTGCCATTCAATGGATAGTCCTCAGTAGATAATGTGTCATCTCTTTTTGACTGCATTTGAGAATCTTCTATGTCTGTTAGTTTTTAACTTTTTAATTGTTATATGTCAGGAAATTCTCAGAAATGCAAATTCAGTTGCCCAAAGATAGAATCAGAAACTAGACGAATGGGGCAAAGATATATGTATGTTCTCTCACCTCCAGGTGATTCTAACACATACTAATTGTTAAGAAGCAATTATCTAGATCTGCAGCAGTAGGTATATGTGGCTGCTCAAATTTAAAGTAATTAGCAAATAAAATAAAGTAAAGCTTTAAACTTGATTTCTAAGTCCCAGTAGTCACATTTCCAGGATTCAGTAAATATCAATGTCTAGAATCTACTAAACATTGTAGAACAACTTTTATTGCACTTACATTATCTCAGAAAATTCTATTAGGTAGCAGAGATCTAAGAATAACTGAAATTTGTTGGATTAGAGTATATCTAATCAGAAATTGCCAACTGTACTGGGTATCTTCCTTTTGCCATTCCAGGGCTACTTTCTTTTTTTCTTCTCTGTTCTAAGCACTTATGGGCTTCCTCACAATGGTTGCCTCAATAGTTTCTCTTGGCCACTGACTTCTTGTTGGGTTTGGCTAAAGGGAATCACTAGACCAAGTACTTACTTCCTCTCAGGTCACTTTGTTTAGTGTCTGTTTTTGACCTCCAGCCACAGCTTCAGTGAAAAAGTCAAGGGTAATATGTTTTCTCCTGTATGTGGAAGCTACAGAGAAAAAAGGGAAAAATGGGGAAATCTCATGAAAATAGAAGGAAGACAAGTAAAGGATCAGGAGATGGGAAGAGAGGAAAGGGAGGTACTGAGGAATTAATTGTCAAATTATGTTAAGTACATGTACAAATATCTTACCATGATTCCCACTATTGTGCACAATTATAATGCACCAATACAAATTACCAAAACAAACAAAATATCTCTTACAGCTATGTCTTTTCTCGAGGGAATTTTGGATAACTACTCACCTCCTTGTCTTTTTTACCCTAGGAGCAGAATCCCTTGATTTCTCCTTAAGCCTTGCTCACGTTTTTTATAAGACCATTGGCTAAAATTTCCTCAAATTATCCCCTTAAAGTGTGACTTCTTTCTTCATTACAATAGCTTTTTCCTGATCCATATATCAATTTAACTTTTAACCTTTTTTGGTCTTAAAACTGAAAGAATTCAAATATTAACTCCTATAGTAGGTTCCTCTAGAGTAAGTGTAAATCTTATTTCTGTTAAAGAGGGAGAGAGAGAAGAAAGAGAGAAAAATGAGAAGAGAGGAGAGGAAAAAAGGAAACTATTATGAGATAATTCTTTATTTATTCTGATGAAGGAAGAGTCATACTTTACTGCTTTTTCAGGATGTTTTGTTTTTTATCTTGGAACTTACATTTTTTAAAATAAGACCAGAATACTTAGAAGCCATTTCTCTTTTCTGCATTAACACGGTTTGAGTTTAGAAAGAAGAAACCAGTTCTCTGCCTGAATAATTGGAAAGTTAGGGACAGAAGAGAGAAAGGACAAAATTAGGAGGAAAAAATATAAATTGATATCAAAGAATCACATTATGAAAAATAATGTCTCCTTTACTATTTCATTATTTTTAAATTTTATTTTAATTAGCTAATAACAATTTTGATATACATTTACAATGCAAAATAATTTTAAAAGGCCAATTAACAAGTCCATCACCTCTCATACGTATTCCCTAATGAGCATGATGTATTTTTGTGGTGAAAATATTTAAAATTGAATCTTTCAACAATTTTGAAATATACAGTGAATTATTATTCATTATAGTCACCATTTTGTATAACAGATCTCTGTAGTTTATTGATGTTTTACTGAAACTTTGTGCTTTTTGATTAACATTTTCCCTTCCCCAACACTCCCACTAACCTCTTGTTAACCATCATTTTACTCTATACTTCTGCAGGTTCAACTTTCTTAGGTTCCACATAGAAGTGAGATCATGCAGCACTTGCCTTCCCATTTCTGACTAATTTTATTTAGAATATTGCCTTCCAGGCTAATCTATGCTGGGACAAATAACAGGAGTTTCCCCTTTTAAGGCTGACTAGTATTTCTTTATGTATATATACTATATTTTCTTTATTCATTCATCTCTTAGCTTTTGTGAATAATACTGCAATAAACATGAGAGTACATACGTTTCTTCAGAACACTGATTTTAATTCCTTTGAGTACCTATATACAGGGAAGTGGAATTATCAGATCACATGGTAATTCTAGTTTTAGTTTTCTGAGGAACCTACATATACGGTTTTCTATAATGACTATATTAACTTATAATCCTACCAACAGTTCAGAGTGTTCCCTTTTCTCCCCACCTCCCGCAGTAGTTATCTTTCACCTTCTTGGTAATAGCCATTCTAACGGGTGTAAGGTGCTGTCTCATTGTTTTTTAATTTGCATTTCTTTGATAATCAGTGATGATATGCCTTTTTTATAAGTCTATTGACTGTGAGTATGTCTTATTTTGAAATGTATCTATTTAACCCCTTCGTACATTTTTAGCAGGGTTGTTTTTCTTATATTAAGTTTTTTCAGTTCCTTATATATTTTCAATATTAGCCCTTTATTAGATATTTGTGATTTGTAAATATTTTCTCCCAATCTGTGGGCTATCTCTTTATTCTATTGTTTCCTTTGCTGCACAGAATCTTTTTAGTGTGATGTTTTCCTATTTGTTTATTTTGTTCGTTTGTTGCCTATACTTTGGGTTCAAATCCAAGAAATCTTTGTCCAGATTATTTGAGCATTTACCCTATGTTTTCTTCTAATATTTAATTTTAATAACTATAAACTTTAGATGTTGTAAAAGTTTATTTTAACTAGGTATTATCATTAAGAACAGTATAAGTATGGTAAAAAGATGACTGGTTCCCCCAAATTTATTTTTTCATTCATCTATGGTAATAGCATTCTTGATCCTTAGTTGAACATATGGTCTTCCGAAATAAACAGTATATTCTACAACTTCTTTCTTAGTTAAGTCTAACTGTACAGCTAATTCTTTAAATTTTTTTCCACTGATTGGAACCTGAATTAGGAGGTGAGGTGTCTATTATGAAACACATAAGGCCAACAGTCAATGAATGATAAACAACAGGTTAGAAGATCCTGTTTTAGATAATTATATATTTGCATGAAATAAGCTGGGCCTGGTGGCACACACTTGTAATCCCATTATTTGGGTTATTTGAGAGAGTGAGACAGGAGGAATACACGTTTATGGCTAGCTTCAGCAACTTGGTAAAACTGT
Source organism: Graphiurus murinus (assembly GCA_004027655.1). NCBI lineage: Eukaryota > Metazoa > Chordata > Mammalia > Rodentia > Gliridae > Graphiurus > Graphiurus murinus. The sequence continues at coordinate 18,394 of PVLC010024776.1, read as the reverse complement.
TTCGAAATTAAAAATAAAATAGAGCTAGTGGTGTAACTCAGAGGCTGAATACGCCTTAGTTCAATACTACACACACACACACACACACACACACACACACGCACACACACAAAGAGTTGCATGAAATATATCAAATGTGTCTTCTTTAAATAGGCTATCAAGAACATGATCATATTAGTAACATCCAATACTAATGTAATATTAGAAACCTATTCCCAAAGTTTCCAGGTAAAGGTCCAAATCTCTACAACTTTTATAATAATATGTTATCTGGAGTTTAAGCCTGAATATTTTATAGTAGTAATAAATATAACTCTCTAATAAAATATTTCATTCAAATTGCCTATTCTCCATATGGGTATTATAGGCAAGAATTCCTAATGCTACTTGACTTTAACTTTTTGTTAAGTAAAATATCTCCAAGATTCCTTAGAACTTAATAGTAAGGCAAAGCATAGTGGCACATACCTGTAATTCCATTGCTTGGGAAGCTGGGACAAGAGGATTGCAGGTTCAAGGCCAGCAAGAGGTAACTTAGTGAGACCATGACTTAAAATAAAAAAAAGTAAATAGGGCTGGGTGTGTGGCGTGGTACCATACATGTGAAATCCAAGTACTTGGGAGACTGAGATAGGAGGATTGCAGGTTTGCAGCCAGTTTCAGCCACTTAGTGAAGTCCTTACTCAGTTTAGGGAGACTGTTTCAAAATAAAAGTAAAATAGATCCAGAGATGTAGCTCAGAGGTAGAATGTCCCTGGTTTCAATTCCCAGTACCTCCCCCCACAAATAGGGCTTGGAGTATTGCACAGATGTATAACACCCCTTGATTCATCCTTAGTAGGACACACACAAAAAACCTTAATTGTAAAGAAATTATCATGAACCCATAAAATAGTGCAGTGTCAAGTAAGACAACCTTTTGATCATTGGATACATCTGCTGTTTCAGTATATGTAAGAGCCTTAGTAGCTGAATAAATATGTTTTAAAATTATTCTATCAGCAATGATAGTTCTGATCAAGGAAAGGTTTCTTTTCTTTTTTATAATAATTGGTGCATTGTAATCATCCATCTTTGTTAGGTATAAGCTGATAAAGGCATATATGCACACATTGAAAGGTTTATTTTCTTTCAACCAAGTTAATCTTCCTTAGATCAAGTACTGACACATTTAGGACAATTATAACATTAGTTTATTAAAGGAGATATGTTGTTTATTTTTCTTATATGTCACAGAAAGAGGCAGAGATTTATCTCTAAAATGTCTGCTTTCCTTCTGAATCTTTAACTGTTAAATACATTGCAGTGTCTTTTCATTGCTTTCTACAGTAGAAAACACTGGATCTTCTAGAGCACACAAATATTCTTCTGCAATGCAGCCTAAGCACAATGAACCAGGTCTGCAGGAGAGCTCTGCTGCAGCAGCTTTTGATGCACACAGGAATTACCTCATAAATAATCTATAGTTATAAACAGGTGGCCATAGGAGGCTCCCTCTACTTAATGCTATTCCCAAATACACTCTGAAGGACGTAATTGGACACTTTCACTAATGATTGATCTGTACAGGAAGAGAAATGTGATTCAAAGCTTGCAAGTCATCGATTGCATGGGCATTATGTTGCATTGTCTTGCATTTTTTCCTACAGAAAACTGATGTACATCACAGCAACAACCAGAATAGCAACACTAAACAGAAATGTAAAACATTTTACAGCCTCAAGTATGAAAATTCAGAACAATTCTTCCACTGCAGAGTATACAAGAAGCAAAAGCAGCCATCATGAAGCCACAGTGTAATTAGGAAAGTGCTGTGAGCCAGAATTCAGTGGTGAAGTGCGCTGCTGATGGGATGGCTAGTAGGACAGGAATCCGTTTTGCTCCATTTTTTTTTTTATCACCAATAAGAAGTGTCAGGAAGTTACAGGCACTTTCCTGGAATAGCTATCATTAATACCCAGTATGATCGCATCACCTTTTTATGATTTTAGATGAAAAAGAATAATGGGCACATTTTCCCAGTCATAGACTATGCATTAAATGTACAATATCTCAGTTTTTGTGTACTCACCTCAACTAGCCGGAATTACCAACACTTGTCTGAACCTAGTTGTGGCTATTGTTGAGGGAAGGTGGATAACTGCATGGTCAGATCTAAGCCTTTTTTTTTTTATACTTTTGTTGGTATACTATAGAGATCTAAGCCTTTTAAACAAATCTTCAATAAAAAATGGAAATGTGGTATACTATACCATGAATTATTAAATAGAAAGCACTTACGGCATTTCTAAGACTGCACTGCAATGCTGTCTGTATGTTTAACACTGTTTTATGTTGTTTTACCGTGTTGACTCTTATGTTATTGGTACATCTTAGGTAACATGACCTGTATGTACATGATTTGCTCTTTTGGGGATGATTGATACAGTCATCCATTTAGATGCTTTGGCGATTCTATGTTGCTGAATATTTATACAAAGTTTTATTTATATCATTACTGTTATGGTTATATTTTCCACTTAGTCATTTTCTGCTCACCTTTGTTGCATAAAAATAAATATGCTAATGTGCAGGAGAGAATTTGAAATTCTAAGTTGTCGTTTTTGGGGGTGCAATCATTGAGGAAATAGAATTTATTTAAGATTATTTAAAAATAAAGTCAAGGTCTTCTGCATATATTTATGAAGAATTAACTGCTGTGAAAATGGCTATTTCACTATATCAACTAGAAAACTGGATAAAATATATATGAAGGAAATACTTTTATAAATTAAACAACAGGCATTGTTGGGCTCAATTTTGGGGTGCCTCACCAAAGAACGATCACTTCACACAGAACAATGCAAAAGCAAGAAGGTTTATTGCTAGCTCGAGCTAGGGTCCAAGTCTCATCCAACACAGTGGAGTTTTGACAAGGACCCCCACTCTGGCTTTGTTTAGCCTTTTATAGTGGGGGTGTACACAGGCGGAAATGGGATTGGTGAAATCTTGTTGCTAGGGCAGAGAGAGACTATGGGGACCATAAGGATTGGCTGGTTTGTCTGGAAGGGATACAGGGTGTACTGGGATAGGTTTGGCCTGTTAGGGCAGGACCTAGGGACTGGAGTCATTTGGTAACTGGACAAAGACATCTAGTGGGCCTGGGGACTCTTTTTTTTTATTTATTTATTTTTTCCTGATTAGCTTCAGGGCCATTTTGCCTGGGAAAAACTGAAACAGGCCCAGGCCTGCTAATCTTTTACCCGACTTTCCAGACTATCATGGCAGTGTCCTACATTCCCCCCTTTCTCTTTTGTTAATATGAGGCATCTTTCTCATAAACAGGATTGGGCAGGGCTTGATATTGTTGCCTAAAGATCATGAGCTGTACTGTATTGATCCAATCCTTGACAAAAGTTACTAACTTCTTTAGGATGCAGGGTACAAAAGTGAATATGAGTATGAGAACAACCAGTGGCCCTAGTAATGTGGAAATTAATGTGGTGACTTGCAGTGTCTGTATATACAGTCAATAGTTCTATCAGAAAGAGCCTGTGCCACCCTGGAGTCCATGAGGATGATTCCAACGAAGTGCAGTAACCCATGATGAACGGCTGGCGTGTAACTGTCACCCATGACCCGTCACAACTTCTGAGCTGTCAGCGTGAGTTTCAAGGGGTTGTCAGGATTGGCTGTCACTGTTCACTCCTTTTGGGCTTTCTGGATATCCTTTTTGCTGGCCTTCCAGATGTAGGAATGATGTATCCAAGGTCCTATGATGTCCACCTTTAGGGCAGTTGGGGTAACAAGAACAACCACAATAAGGCCCTTTTTATCTAGTCTCTAATGTGTTATGGTGATGCTGCTTGACGCAGACCCAATCTCCAGGTTTAACGTCGTGGACAGGGGTTTGGGGGCCTATGCTTTCCATATACAGGGCACTGAGAGCCGGCCAAATATCTCTTTGTATAGCCTGGAGAGACCGCACAGCTTTAAGCAATCCTTTGGGCCCCTGTAAGGAATTTAGAGTTGGTTTCTGCAGCAGGATGGGAGGTGGAGAGCCAAACATGATTTTTAAAAGGGGTTAAATTAAGCATGTAGGGCATGTTTTGGACCCTGTACAAGGCATAGGGAAGGAGCATGACCCAATCTCTGCCAGTTTCTATTGCCAATTTAGTTAAAGTCTCCTTTAATGTTTTATTTATTCTTTTTTTTTTTTTTTTACCTGCCCAGAACTCTGGGGATTATATTAGCAATACAATTTCCAATTAGTCCCCAGGGCTTGCGAAAGTCCCTGTATAACTTTATTCATAATGGAGGGTCCATTGTCTGACCCTATAGAAATTGGAACTCCACATCTAGGTATTATTTCTTCTAATAACTTCTTTGCTACTATAATAGCAGTTTTTCTTTTAGTAGGGAAGGCTTCCACCCACCCCAAAAAGGTATCCACCATAACTAATATATACTTATACCCATACTTGCCTGGCTTTACTTCCATGTAATCTATTTCACAAAACCTTCCCGGCCTCCACCCTTTCCCTTATACCTTTGTGTTGGTTCGACAATTTTCCTGGTTGCATGACTTGGCAGGCATGGCAGTCCTTAATTGTCTCCTGAATCGCCTGTCGCTGGTGCCAAAGCCGTAAGCCAGCTGTTTGGAGTAAAGAGAGAAGCTTCTTTTCCCCAAGGTGTATAGACGGGTGAAGTTGCTGAATCATGTGCCTGCCTAAGTCCTCAGGGAGAATCCATTTGCCTTTAGTGTCCACATACCATCCATTGTGGCCTGGGCTTACTTTTAACTTTATTTAGAGGAGGGCAGCAGGGGATTTGTCTCCGGAATGGACAGTCGTACAGTCATAACAAAAGGTGTCTCAAAGCTTTTTTCTGTCATAGCAACTATTCGTGCTGCTTTATCGGCAGCCTGGTCGCCTCTTGCCTCCAGGTTATTCCCTTTTTGATGGCCTGGGATATGGATCACTGCTACCTCTTTTGATTTTTGTACAGCCACCAGGAGGTCTAATATTTATGGCTTATTTCTGATTTGTTTTCCTTCTGCCGTCATAAAACCCCGTTCTTGGTACAATGCCCCATGCACATGTACGGTCCCAAAGATGTAGCAACTATCAGTGTACACGGTCAGCCGCTTGTTTTCGGCCTGCTTTAAGGCCTGCGTTAATGCAATTAACTCTGCTCTCTGTGCTGAAGTGCCCTTTGGTAAGCTCTCAGCCCATATTATGTTGCCCTCACTGCCCATCACTGCTGCCCCTGCATACCTTTGTTCATTTTGCATAAAACTGCTCCCGTCCGTGAACCATATACAATCACTCTGGTTTAGAGATTGGTCTCTCAAGTCCCTTCTGACTGAAGTCACTTTTGTCAAGATATCAGAGCAGTCATGCACTGGTGCCCATCCCACTTCTGGGATGGGCAGCAAAGTAGCTGGATATAAAGTGACTGGGTTCTGAAAAAGTATGCGGGGAGCATCTAACAGGAGTCCTTGGTAATAAGCTAGCCAGGCATTTGTTATCCACCGGTTTGGGGGCTGCTTTAGAATCCCCTCAATGGCATATGGGGTAATTACGGTTAACTGTTGCCCAAAGGTCAATTTATCTGCATCTTTTACCAACAAAGCAGTAGCTGCTATCATTCAGAGTTTTGTTGAAAAGGGTCAGAGAGTTTTTGAAGCCCTGTGGCAACCACGTCCAGGTCAGCTGGCCCAAGGTACCTGAATCCTTGTCCATCCATTTGAAGGTGAAGAGGTCCTGACTCTGTGGGGCTAAAAGCAAACTAAAGAAAGTGTCCTTGAGACTTAAAAGGGAGTACCAAGTTTGTCCCAGTGGCAAACTGCTTAACAGGGTGTATGGGTTAGGTACGGTTGGATATATGTCCTCAACCCAGCGATTTACCTCCCTTAGGTCCTGCACTGGCCGGTAATCTTTTATTTTGGCTTTTTAACAGGGAGGAGCGGAGTGTTCCAGGCCAACTGGCAGCGTTTTAAAATACCGGCACTTAAGAGTCCTTGTATGTGGAGTGTGATCCCCTGCTGGGCCTCTTGGGGCATTGGGTATTGCTGGTCCCTGACCAGCTGAGCTCTGGGTTTTAGCCCCACTAGGATCGGGCCTCAGTGTTTTGCCATGCCAATGCCTGCTGTCTCAGCCCATGCCTTAAGGAAATCCCGTACCCATGCATCCATGGATGGTGCCAGTTTCTGGGGTCCCAGACTTTTATACATTCTGTACTCATCATTTAACATCATAGTTAATACCTGACTGGGAAGGTTTTTATCATCAGTCACTCGCATACCATCTTCTTCAAAACGGATCTGCGCTCTTATCTTAGTCAGGAGGTCTCGCCCCATCAAAGGGGCTGGGCATTCCGGAATAACCAGGAACGAATGGGAAACTTGTTTAGATCCCAAGTCTACTTTTTGCTGTGTAGTCCATTGGCTTTTAAAATTTTTAAATTTTAAATTTAAATTTAAATTTTTTTTAAAATTGGCAAAGTCTTGGGCTTTGAACCTGTCACCCCTTGTTCCCAGCTGGTCTTTGATGAAAGCCTTCCCCCAGGTTCTTTGATTACTGAATACTGTGCTCCAGTATTTACCATAAAGTCCACTGGATTCTCCTCCACTCTCAAAGTTACCCAGGACTCAGGGAGGGGAGCTGAGTCCCGTTGCCTCAAGTCACTTTTTTTTCTTTACCAGCAGGACACGGGCCGCTTTTGACTGTTCCCCTGGGCAACTCTCTAGCTGCGTGGGTTTTTTTTTGTTTTGCCTTGTTTTTTTTTCCTTTGGGCACTCTTGGGCCCAGGGTCCTTTCTCCTTACCCACACTGGTCCTTTTCTAGTCGACACAGCTTTTCATCACTCTGCCAGGACCTGCCCTGCCAGCCTCTCCCATCCTTATTTTCCCTTAGCCCTGCAACCAATATTCTAACTAGTTTCTTTTTATCTTCCTGCCTCATTTGCTCCTGTCTCTCCTCAGGGGTCTCTCTTGCATTGTATACCTTTTCTGCTACCCTGATCAGGTCTGGGATGGTTTGATTTTCCAACCTATCCAATTTTTGAAGCTTTCTCCTGATATCTGGGGCTGCCTGATTTACAAAAGCTAAGGACACAGCCGCCTTTGTTTCCTCTGCCTGGGGGTCCATGGGGGTATACTGCCCAAAGGCCTCAAAGATCTTCTCTAAAAAGGCTGTGGGGCTTTCAGTCGGCTCCTGTCTGACTTCATATACCTTAGCCAAATTGGCCAGCTTCCTAGCCGCTGCACGGAGACCGGCCATTAGAACCTGGCGGTACACTCAGAGATGCTCCCTACCTTCAGCCTGGTTAAAGTCCCAGTTTGGGTGAGTCAGAGGAAAGGTCTCATCGATGAGGTTTGGCTGGGCAGTTGACCTCCCATCGTCTTGGGCAACAATCTTCTGGCTTCAGTCAGAATTTTTTCCCGTTTTTTTTAGTGATAAACAGGACCTTGAGTAATTGTTGGCAATCATCCCAGGTAGGGATGTGAGTGAAAAGAATAGATTTTAACAAGTCAGTTAGATTCTGTGGCTTGGGGCTTCCAGTTACACAGGTCACTGGAAGAAAAGGGCCAATACCGATATGTCCTTTCCCTGCTCCAGGACCGGTCCTGTAGCCCAAAGAGGTAGTGCTTGGAGGATGGGGCCTCAAGGTCCAGAGGTTCTTGTGGCCTTGTGCTGAAGGCTGGCCCTAAGCCAGAGCCAGGGGCAGCAGCGGCTTCAGCAGTGGCTGCAGCTGCTCCCTCCCCAAGGCCGCCCTGGGTGGGGGGCTGACGGCATCCTGAAGAGCCTGACGGAACTGATTATTCTGCAGCTGGAACATAAGGAGAAGGAAATTCTTCCACACCTAGGTCTATAAGACTGGGGTATAAGCCTGAGTCCTGCCTCACCTTATGTGGAGCCTTCTCTAACTTGGGGTCCGGGGATGGTCCCTGTGAGGGCTTTGCCACCAACACTTGGGTCTCAGGTGACTCAAGGATAAAAGGCTTTAACCAGGGCTGGGAATTTTCTACTAATCCTTACTATGCCAGGATATAAGACACCTGATCTGGGTGGCCACTAGGGCCAGAGCCCATAACCCTCTCCCTTACCTGAGAGATAATGCTTGGATTAAAAGTTCCCTCCCGAGACCATCCTACATTAAAAGCTGGCCATTCTGCAGAACATTAGGTGATTAACTTACCCTTTTTCACCTCTAGTGAAAGGCTGCATGTCTGAGTTCTGAAATCAGAAAAGTGGTCAATCATTATAGACAAGGGAGTTGAAGAAGTCTGTCCCATTATGGAGGAGTAGAAAATAGCTGAGGGCCCAAGGCTGAAACTGAAAGCCAACGAGACACAAGCCAGCACTAAACAACACCACGTGGATGGGGGAAGACAGACAAACACTGAACAAAGAGATAGGACTTTTTGCACTTCTGCATGCTTCCTTTCCAGATTTCCCATAAGTGATCTTACCGAACGGTATCCACCATTCCTGGGAACTCAGTGGGTTGACGGGGACGTCTCCCATGTCTCCCTGACTGGCGACCCTCCAGAGTGTCCGCCTATGTCCTCTGCCAGTCCTCCTCAGATACAGATACAGATACAGATACAGATACAGATACAGATACAGATACAGATCAGCCTTGTGGCTGCCAGATGGGAGTTCAGCTACGGAAGCCGAGCCTCCCTACCAGACAGGAGTCTGGCCACTAGCTGAGCCTCCCTAACAGATCCCTATCCTACTAACTCCTTCTACTCTGGAGGTGAGTGAAGGTCTTTGGGGGGACATGCCTTCCCGGCCAATGCACCAAATGTTGAGCTCAATTTTGGGGTGCCTTACCAAAGAACGATCACTTCACACAGAACAATGCAAAAGCAAGAAGAAGGTTTATTGCTAGCTCGAGCTAGGGTCCAAGTCTCATCCAACACAGTGGAGTTTTGACAAGGACCCCCACTCTGGCTTTATTTAGCCTTTTATAGTGGGGGTGTACACAGGCGGAAATGGGATTGGTGAAATCTTGTTGCTAGGGCAGAGAGAGACTATGGGGACCATAAGGATTGGCTGGTTTGTCTGGAAGGGATACAGGGTGTACTGGGATAGGTTTGGCCTGTTAGGGCGGGACCTAGGGATTGGAGTCATTTCGTAATTGGACAAAGACATCTAGTGGGCGTGGGGACTCTTATTTGTTTGTTTGTTTATTTATTTATTTATTTATTTATTTATTTATTTATTTATTTATTTATTTTTTATTAGCTTCAGGGCCATTTTGCCTGGGAAAAACTGAAACAGGCCCAGGCCTGCTAATCTTTTACCCGACTTTCCAGACTATCATGGCAGTGTCCTATAGCATCACAGGGCATGAAACATGACAGTAGAAGGCTTGAGACGACTAAATTTAAGGATCCCTTCCCTATACAGAGGGCTTCTCTTCACTTAATTTACACTGCAATACAAGCCTCAAAAAAGTGAATATAAAAATAAGAGAATTCAACAGTTAAGGAAGACAATAAGATATGAAAATATAAATCTCAATGATATAAAATTCACATTGGCCGGGCGTGGTGGCGCACGCTTGTAATCCCAGCATTCGGGAGGCTGAGACCGGAGGATCCAGGTTCAAGGCTGGCCTCACCTACCTAGTGAGGCACTCCGCAACTTAGTGAGACTCGGTTTCAAAATAAAGAATAAAAAATAGGGCTGGGGGTGTGGCTCGGAGGTAGAATGCCTCTGAGTTCAATCCCCAGTACCGCAAAAAAAAAAAAAATTCACATTGTTCTGTATCTAATCAAAATCTTCATTCAAGATAGGAAAGAAACAGGAAAGATTATTTTTCAACTACAAGTAAAAAGAGACAGATTTATTTATATAAATTATGAAATCTCTGGATTAAAACATTAAAATTGATATTGTAAGTATTATGAATAATAAAACTGTGGACAAAAATATAAAAGAACATAAAATAATAATGAAAGAAAATAAAAATACTTAGTTGGGGAGCTTGGTGGCACATGTCTGTAATCCCAGTACTTGTGAGGCTGAGAGAGGAGGATTGTAGGCCTTAGCAAGATACTGTTTCAAAAAAAAATGAAGAAAGGAAGGGGGAGAGAGGAAGAGAAGAAAGTACCAAGTGGAAGTCTTAGAGATAAAATCATCTGAAATTTAAAAAAATAAATTAAATGGGTTCTAAGGTAGATTAGACACTATAGAAGAGAACAATGAACTTGGAGCTGTAGGAATAAAACCTACAAATTTAATGAAGAAAAAAAAAACCTTAAAAATATTTCAGTGACCTATGAGCCAACATCTCCTTATTTAATATAAAGGTAATGAAGATACATACTTTGGGAATGTATTTTGTTTTGTTTTTATGGTCCTGGGGATTAAATACAGGAGTGTTTTATCTCTGAGCTACAGCCCCAGCTCTACTTTATTTTGAAATCATTTTACTAGGTTGCTGAGAGTCTCACTTAGTTGCTGAGGCTGCTCTCAAACCTGAGATCCTCCTGTCTCAGTCTCCATAGTACTGAGATTGCAAGAGTGCACCACCATGCCTGGCTGATAAGTACTTTTTAAGACAAAGTTAATTTGATTTGCCACCAGTGGTACCTTACTATAGGAAAGGAATTTCTTCAAATGGAAAGTAAATAATATCAGATTGAAATATAAATTCAAATAATGGAATGAGGATCACTAGGGTAAATACAATACTGTGAGTAAATATAAAATATATGCTTCTATATATCTCTTAAAAATTGAAAAATTAAAAAACTATAGAGCAAAGATATTAATGTACAATGTATATAATGTGTAATATATATTAATATGCATATTTTAGAAAGACTTAACAATGTTTTCTGCTTTTTACTTCATAGTCTTTTCTTGATTTTTCATGTTCCTTGTAGGTTTACTTTGTTGCCTGAACATTTTACCTCTTCCCATTTTCATGGACTGATTTGGACCCTGAAGCTTTCTTTGGTCGGCAGCATTTGATTAGAGACCTGATGGAGACCAGCCACAGTTTGAAGACAAGACTCTCTTCACTTCTGTCCTTTCATTTTGGAGGGAAACCTTCAGTTCTGTGTTTCTTTCCAATCTCAGAGCAGTGCTGGCCCTACAGGGGCCCTTACTTTATCTGTTCCTAATTCTCTTGGGGAACCAAGCTCTGTTCAACATTTAGGGATTGGGATGAGGTGAGATAAAAACTAGATCCACAGATGTTTCTCTGAACTTCTAGAATTTCCTCACCTTATAGAGGAAAGAATAAAAAGTATCTCAGTTTTGCACCTATTCCTAATCTCACAAAGAGCACTGGCTATAAAGAACTCATTCTCCTGTCTCCTATGTTTCTAGCTGTCCTAAGGGTACCAGACTCTCTAGGTCCTTCAGAATTTGGTTTGAGGAAAAATAGCTGGCCCTATGAGGGCAGCCTGAGTGGTTAGGAGGCCAGATGGCAGGTGCATACTCCTCAGTCCACGTATCACTGATGGTTTACCAACATGTTTGTTCAGTTGTTGTTTGTGGTGCTAGGGGTTAAATATAGGGCCTTGTGCATGCTAGGCAAATGCTCTGCCCCTAAGCTACATCCCCAGCCCATAGTTCATGTTTTAACCACATTACAAAGTCTATGGTAAAGAGTAATATAAAGAGTAGTAGGCTCTCCAGGTAAAGGTTCCTTAGTGCTGGCCCATGACTGGAACCAGTCAATAAGGAGTTTTCACTTGTCCTCAATAGGGCTTAGTACTTCACATCTACAGCCTCACTGTAAATGGCATTCTAAATGGCTTAGAGGGCACTCCAGTATCCTACCACAGTCTTAATCTTCTATCAACTCATCCTCTGTTCTCCAACCCTTCTATTTTCATCCTTCCACTGAGAAATCAGAAATACTGTAGTATGCTAAGACTAGCAACTATTTTTCTTAAAACTACTATAGGTTTTCTGGAATAATATAGCATAGGATAAATGACTCCATTTTTATCAACATTACTATGCAATATAGACCTGTTTTTGATACAGTGGTGTAAGAGAGAAAGACTGGTATGGAAGTTCATTGAGATCTAATCTCAAGAATTACAGCTGAGAAGAAACAAGGAAGCAAGGTTGGGCAGAAGTGGTTGAGCTGTAGTGCATTTGCAATAGCAGCTTGTTGGACTCAGGGGCAGTTCTAACATATGTCTAGGAAAAATAAAGAAACCTTTGTACTCCTGCATAACTAGCCATTGGATGTGGGCTGCCTCTGGAGAGAGATAACAAACTTGCATGAGGCTACTACTGCCAATCAAAGGCAGTTCCCAAAGAGGATCACAGGTATGAGCCATCAGCAGCCCATACTGTAAGAAATAAATCTATTATTCCTGAAGGGGGATGGACAACCAACAGTTTCCTGTATATGTTACCAACTATGAGACTCTGGGTCCCAGGGTACACTGAACATTTTTTCTCTTCTCTGTGGTTTGCTATCAAGTGTGAGTTTCTAAAATAATATGGTAAGAAAACAATTACATACAATATGATATTGGAAATAAAATTGTAACTATCAACTTTGAAAATAAGCATTATTATTGGGGGAGACATATCTACAAAGATTTTTTCCTATTAAAAATACAACTTCATTCTGAGGATAGGTTCCATATACTCTATTGGTGTTAAATTACAGTTTTAAGATATCCAGGCTTTAATTATCTTGTGGATAATTTTTCAATGGTAGCATTACGTACATATTCAACTTCTTTCTAAACACTCGAGTTTGCTGTCTACAGCATCTCAAATTCACTGTGTATAAAACTTCACTTGTTGTCTAGAAAGCTATTTCTCTTACGATACTCTTTTGAGTAAATGGAGATTTGTTAATGAAATTATTATCACCACCTATTGTCACCCATATCAAAATCTTCTGATTTATACTAGACACTACTGTCTTCTCTCCTACCTGACTCCAGTAAGGAGTTCATTCCTTTCAATTCTACTTAAACAGAGGACCCCGCCAGCTCTTCCCATACTGCGTCATTTTCACTTCGTTGGTTTCTTTTAGACTTAACTCTTTCTCCACATTATTGTTCAAACCATCCTTCCGAGTATTTTCAGAGAAATGCATATTTTCATTTTATAATAGAAATAAGGCTTCAAAAAGCCCAATATAAAGTTAATAACTTTCATTTTCAAAAAATTTTAAATGACTTCCTTTCTCAGTCAGTACAAGTCAACAGGGTATGTTCAAAACCTTTTAGGACCCTATGCCTCTTTTTCTCGGGGCTTAGCTTTCTTCAGTTTCCCAAGTGTTTCCTAACCTTCATCCAACAGAAATAAAAGCACCCAAAGTTTCACAAAGGGATGTGTCTTTGCACACAATGTTCCCTCTGCTGGAAGGTCTTCTTCCTCCAACCTCATCTATCTGACTAATTCTTTAGCATTCTCCCTGATCCAACTCAATCAAGCATCAAGATTTATGGGAAACTGTCACTGGAATTGAAACAAAAACATCGCAATAAAATGTAATGCATGTTTTGATAAAGGGGACTTCAATGCATAATGGGAGCATGGAGGAAGGGAATCTAGCTCATACTTTGTAGATCAGGTAGAGTTTAGAAAATATGATATTTAAGATCCGCACGATGACAGAGGTGGGTCAAGCTAGAGCAGAGTCTTGTAACACAGGAGAGTACAAGAGCCAGGACCTGGACCCTGGAGATCACAATGTATAGGTTTAAGAATTTGAACTTGATCCTGCAGGCCATTTGTTAAACAGAGGAATGTGGAGAATTGTTTGGAAATAGTAATGCTGAATGTCGACAGAGCAGAGCTGAAACCATTTCTATAGTGCAAATAAAAGTTCATACTACTCAGTCTAAAATAGTGATAGAAATAAATCCAGTTGAGATATTTTGCAGTAAAATTTTCAATGGAAGTAAGGAAAGGAGGGAGGGAAGAAAGATAGGAAGGGAGGGAAGGGAAGGGAGGAAGGGAAAATAGCTTATTTAATAGAACATAAGTTTCTCTTTGCTTCTTTCCTTTCTTCATTGTTTATATAAAACTAATATCTCCTATTTTTCTAGGGGCCACTGATTGTCCAACATTTCCCACTGACCTCTTCTGCTTTTATCAAAATATAAAGTTCTGAATAACTTTTTTTTTTTTTTTTGGCACTAGAGATTGAACCCAGAGACATTCTACCACTGAGTTATACCTCCAGGCCTTTTTATTTTAAAGCAAGGTTTTGGGAAATAGTTGAAACTGGCCTTGGACTTGTGATCCTCCTGTCTCAGCCTTCCAAGTACTGGAATTGCAAGAGTGTGTCACTACATCTGGCTATGTTTTGTTTTAAATCAAGATAGAATATAAACCAATGTTGTGTGATTCAAGTGAGGATTTCCGAGTTAGATGTGCTCCATTTTACAAGTTAAAGGGATATTTGTGGAAAAAAATCACAAATAGAAAATAAGTTATGTATAATTATTACAAACTGTTTAAAAATATAATCAGAAAGACAGGTGTGGTGGTGCACACGTATAATCCGAGTATTTGGGAGGTTGAGACAGTAAGATCTCAGGTTAAAGGCCAGACTCAATGATTTAATGAGACCCTCAGCAACCTACTGAGACCCTGTTTAAAAAAAAAATAGAGCTGAGAGTGTATCTCAGAAGTAGAATGCCTCTGGGTTCAATCTCCAGTACCAAAAAAACCCCCCAAAACAAACAAACAAACAAACAAAAAACAAAAAATTCAACGTAAAGAAAAAGAAAAGGAAAAGGAAAAACTCCAAATCAGATTTGTGAAGTCAACTAGCTGACTCCTTGAAAATTACTCTCATAAACAGTTTTTTCCATGTTTATGATGTAACCTGTGAAAGATTTGTATGTAAGTTTGTATTCTCTTCCTTTTGAACACCAGATGGCAGTGGATGTAGTGTTTATTAGATAGTGAATGAGAGAGGAAGGTTTTGATCTTTATGTATTCAAGTAATATAATAATATATACAGTGTCTACTATGTAGTGTGTTAGAATTCCTACTGGAGTACCCCTGAAGTAATCGGTGATAATCCAGCGCTATGAAGATAACTGTATTTTTGGTTCTATGCCTTCTATTCAATTAACACTCATCCAATCATTTCTCTTAACTTGAATCAAAAAACAGAAATTGCTATTTTTGGGTCACACTTCCCAAAAGTGGCCATCATAGCGAGAACACAAATATATCTTACTCACAAATGTTCTTCAATCTATTTAATTGGAATGACAAGAAGTAAAAGTAACTTCATAAAGCCAAATGCAATTTACTTGAGATTTTCTAATAGGGACTATATTTCAATGAAAGCATTTTGATTTAACTTTTATTTTAGAAAATTGTACATATTTATAAAAAGAAGCAAAGGAGAATGTACTTTAAAAAATAATTTAGCACGAAGTTTCCCATGTACAAAGAAGAAAACTGAAATACACACAAAGTAGGAGATATGTCCAAAGACACAGTAGTAACTGGTAGATCAGGAAACAGCTTTGGTACTCCATCCACCATAAGATTAGGTAATTTAACTTCTCTGACATGTTTGACCTCAGTCTACAAGCTTACCTGTGCATAGATGAACTATTAGGTTTATTTAGTGTTGGATTCATTTTTGTACATTTACCAAATTTTATTTTAAATGTATAAATATAATGCCTGGCACTATTAAATAAAGATAGGAAGTTAGTTTTTTGGACTAAGCTCCTTCACTAGGCTAAAATTAAAATGGAGTTATGCACTGTAAAGTTCCATACTAACAGGGTGAAACTAGGCTGTTTACCTTATCTTCCAAGGAATTAGGATTAGATAAATACAAGCCAAGTTTCTCAAACAGGCCTGTTTCAAATGACCTGGTAAACCAGGCATTGTGGTGTGTGCCTGTAATCCCAGTAGTTGGGATGCTGAGACAGGAGGATCACAGGTTTGATGACAGCCTCAGCAACATAGCAAGATTCTCAGCAAACTATTGAGTCCTGTTTCAAAAACAAAAAAATAAAGCCGATTGTGGTGGTGCACGTTTGTAATCCCAGCATTCGGGAGGCTGAGACCGGAGAATCCAGGTTCGCGGCCAGCCTCAGCTACCTAGTGAGGCACTCCGCAACTTAGTGAGACTTGGTTTCAAAATAAAGAATAAAAAATAGGGCTAAAGGTATAGCTCGGAGGTAGAATGCCCCTGAGTTCAATCTCTAGTACCGCAAAAAAAAAATAAATAAAAAGGAGTGGAAGAGTAGCTTGGAGGTCTTGGAGGTAGAATGCCTCTGGGTTCAATCCCTAGTAACACACACACACACACACACACACACACACACACTAGCAAAATATCAATTGGTATGATAATTAAGTTCTCTCTGCCTTTATCCTTAAACACACAAAAAAAGTAACCTGGTGTTAGCTGATCTGTTATTTTTCATTGTTTTGTCTCTCTGTCCCTCCCTTACCAGGAAAGTAACTTTAAAATCACCATTGGCTTTTGGGTCTTGTTTCTGTTTTCTTCAGTCTTTTTCTGTCTATAAGTCAAATCTGCTCTCTTGAATTTCTTGTAACATTCATTCTATTTCATGAAGTGAAATGTTGCCTGACTCCAGATCACTAAACTAAATTGTTATAATTTTGTCCTGAAAATATTGGTATAAGGAGATCTGTTAACTCCTCTCTGGCCTGGCAGACCTGAGTTGTGGGATAGGGGTTATGCTTTCTGAATTCCAACATCTCATAATCTGGTTAATTTATTCTTTAGTCTCTTCAGCTTAGTTTCTTGTAAAAGTACTGATAATTACTGACCATAATTAATAGCTCAGAGAATGTCTTCTTTCTGAGTATCACAATTTTTACCTGAAATACATAAGAAGTGTCCAACTATCGGTCAACAGCTTGTGCAATTTTTTTGACCTGTGTAATTGTAACAATCAGTTTGCAGTAACCCTCTTGATCTATTTTGTAATCTATAAAACCAGACCCCATGGGTGCCATTTCAGGCAACTAGAATTTGTAATTGCCAGGTGGCCATACATCCTTTGGTCACAATAAACTCTTTGTTTTCTCACTTGGTGTGCCTCAACTTGACTTTTAGGTTGACATATTGGCAACCACTAAAGAATCCAAAGTGACTCTCCTTGCCCCACCCTGTCTTAGCTCTCTTTGACTGAGGTGGTGGGCGGGTGCTCAGCTGGAGGCCAGAGGTGAGTCCCCTGGGTATCAAATCTCCCAGATTTTTGTTGAGAATGGGATTTTTTTTTGTTTGTTATTGTTGTTGTTTTGTTTTTGTTTGTTTTAGCTGTTTTGAGACACTTCCTAATGAGACTGAGGTGTAGAATTTTAGAGAATTGATACTACATTCAGCCTTCCTTTACAAAAGGTTTGGATCTCAGATAAGTGCAGTGCTGCATACCAGTATGGGTCTGGAGTTTTGTTTTGTTTATGGTTAAAATTCTGTAAATTGCAGGGGTTTTTTTGTTTTTTTTGCTATTCATATCTCTCATTGACTGTGACCAAACCTCTGCAGCCTGATATCCCCCTACCAAAAAACCCCAAAACAAACAAACAAACAAACAAAAAAAGAAGAGCAAATCTTGTTTTAAAGGGGAGGAGGGAAGGAAGGAGTGGGGAGGGGGGAAAGAGAGAGAGAGAGAGAGAGAGAGAGAAATGAATACGAATGAGAATATGAGAATGCTCTTTCCAGCCGGAAATAATGGGCCAGACTACTATACTGTAGCCTTAGTGGGCATGCGACTCTCTCACAGGTACTTTCAATAGAAAAATAACTTTGAGGGATTTGCAGCCCATTCGGAAGGAACACATAAAGGCTGGTTACCTGAGCATGGAACTATAAGTTAATTAGGTTTCCAAGACATGTAAACGAGCAAAATTGACTCCAGGGTGATGAACTGAGGAGAGTTCACAAGCTGTCCTGTGACGGGATGTATTTCAATACATAAATGTTTCAATATATAAATATTAACCTCACTGGCAAGAAGAAAATGTAATTTTGAGACTTAAATTTAATACTTTTCTGAATTTTTTATAGAAATACTCTGACCATAATTATATAGTAGTATCTTTATATATTATTTACCATTCAACTTGTCTTCATTACATTTCAATAATGATATCTTAGAATATCGGCACATTTTTGCTAAAACAGGCTCCTAGTATAAAATTCATGATATTCTATTTATCTCTATGCAAATAAATATGTTCTCCTTTAAAGATATCTAATTTATTTTTTCTCATTGCTATGAAAATTTAAATCTACTGAAATACTTAAAATGAGGAAAAATAGCAAAAATTTAGATAAAAATTAATGTCAATAAAAGACAACAAAAGTAATCTAGAAATCTGAATATCTGTGATTTATTTCAATGATAACATTAACTGATTATAATTTATATAATTTAAGTACAATATGAAAAAT
>PVLC010024775.1:0-24253 GCA_004027655.1 Graphiurus murinus | reverse complement strand
ATCTAGGATATACAAAGAACTCAAGAAAATCGCAACTAAGAAAGCAAATAACCCAATCAAAAAATGGGCAAAGGATCTAAATAGACACTTCACAAAAGAAGAAATACAAATGGCCAATAAATGTATGAGGAAATGTTCCACATCATTGGCAATCAGGGAGATGCAAATCAAAACTACCCTGAGATTTCACCTAACTCCATTCAGAATGGCAATCATATCATTACTTGAAAGATGACATTTGTAAAAGAAAATCTGGGAAACATGAGGCTTCTAGGCAATTGTGTAAAGCAGATGGGATGCAGCCACTCTTTTCTGGGCTCCAGTGTCTCTGTTACGCCAGTTTTCCTCAAAGACATACTAATGATAGATCACTCCTTAGATTTTCTAAGAAAAATGCAGCAGAGATTACAAGCAATTTCAGACCTGCTGTTTACTACAGCATCCACCTCATAGTGCATAGTTGTAGAACTTAATATAGCTACGTCTCTGCACACCTTTCCCACAACCCTCTTTGAATCCTCCAATTCCTTGCCTTGCTTGTTTTGAAAACTCAGGGATCACTTTGGTTGGGGAATAGTTCTAGTAGATTCTAATGCTTGTCTTCTGGGATAACCCCTTTGGGTAAGTTCTGTGTAGCACAGCATAGCTCAATGTGTTTGATCTTTACTTTCAGATATAATATCCTATACTTTAATTTTTCCTAATTTTATATGTAGTAGACACCTTTTAAACCATTTTCAAAAAGAATATTTTTGAACTACCAAATATGTCCTATGATGTGGTTTGATTCTGGAGCATCCCCCAAAGAACCATCTATTTAAGGCTTGGTCCCCAGCATTTAAACTGTCAGGAGGTGGTGGAGACTTTGGGGGGTGGGGCCTATTGAAAGGTCTTCTAGTCATTGGAGGCATGATCTTGATGGGACAATGGGACCCCAGTCTCTTCCTCTCTTTTTTCATGTTCAGGCCATGAGGTGAACAGTTTTGCCAGACATTGCTGCTATGATGAGCTACTTTGCCTCAGGCCTGAAGGCAACAGGGTCAGCAAATCATAGTCTGCAATCTGCTATATGATGAGTCAAAATGAACCCTCATTCCTTGTAATATGATTATCTCATACATTTGTTACAATAACAGAACACATCCTACTTTATGACTGTAGATTTCTGGTTAACAATTAGGAAATTCCTATTACTTTGACATTATTTCTTTAGGTAAATATATTAGTCGGGGGGGGGAGGATATTTGGATTACACACTCTACATTCTGTTAAAACATGCAACACGAACACTTGTTCCTAGCTATAAAATGATTAGAAAATACTGGTGTATTTGGTACTTAACAAACTGTTCTAAAGTGATACAAAATCAAATTTAAGTATTTATCACCATTGTCTTTATGTGTGACTTCTAATAGAAATCAACTTTTAATCCCATAGGACTTTTTCTGATTCAAAAATCCTAAGGATATTCAGCATTTGTTGATGCCTGCTGTAACATCCATATTTATAAGGTGAAGAGCCTTAGTGAAGCTGAGAAAATAGCTTGAATTTTTGCTAATCTTGGCTGTTGCCCAAGTATTGCTTACGTGTCTGTCCAGTGGTCTTTTCTCTGCATGAGTATCCATTTACTCCTCCTTAGTATCTACTAAAAGTCAACTTTTCTTCTGTATTTATTAGCATATAATTTCATTTACCATGTTCTATTTTACTTTCAAACTTTATAACTAAGCAGCATTTGCTTTAGTTTATGTAGCTACTTCTCATCAGAATTACATCACAAACTTCTTCATTAGGTTATAAATACTTTAACTGTATAAGACTTTAGATGTATAGCTATGAGTGTATCTTTCTTGTTCTATCCATTGAGCAAATTCCTTAACTGATCCACAGACATAGTATTAAGAGGAAGGCTTTTTTTTTGTTTTTGTTTTTTTGCTTACTCTTTTTTTTCAATTAAATTTGATTTTAAGTTATTTTAGGTATGAAAATGTATTATGTATTTTTGACAACACTAGCATATTATTATGTAACAGTATACAGGAATGGGTCTTTTGCTAGTTTAAATGTGTTTACCACTCGACACAAGATATCAGTGATTTCTATAGGGTCTAAACACATTTGAAACTGGTATATATTAACAGAATATGAAGCTGTTTGGGCTTGATAGTTTTTGTTGATAGATGAAATTAAAATAAAGAAAAAACAGAAGTAACAACAATTTGGGGGAATTATTTTTTAATCTTAGAAAATAGTGCAGAATGTATGAGCTTTGAATTTATTATGGCATGCTGACATCAGGTAATTATAATATAAGCAGTGGATTATTAATTATAATCATAAATTCATAAATAACACTCAATTTAATACATTCCTGGATTCATTCCCTAGACATATATTTATTTCTTACTGAGCATCAAGCCCCATACTCCATGTTAGTGAGGAGGGATGCTGACTAAAGTGTTTCCTTCCCTAAGTCACTCAGAGACATTCATTATAATTGATTCTGGATCAGTGCACTAATCCAGAGAATAAATCCTCTTTTTTCATTTTCAGTTAGTGCTGTAAAGCTTAGGTTAGGGAATTCAAAAAAAAATCTGTGACTTAACCTTTAAATTTAAGGGCATAAGAGTAGACATATTTTCTATTAGCTTTCTGGATTCTGTGCTGCATTAGCCCCTCCCAGAAAGTTTCTTGCATGATATCAAAATGAACTGAGATCTTTAGCATGCTCTAAATCAGTCTCCAGATAAAAAGATCATTCAGCTTCCAAATGATGTTTGATCTCATTATCCCCCAACAGGGAAGCATTAACCATCATCCTCTAGAAATAGTATTACCATGAACATCTGTAAACATCAGTAGGTGGTCAGAGATATTGATGGGATACACTTTTTTTTTTTGTAAGTTTAAACATACTCAAAGATGATGAAGAAAGTCAATGAACATTTATCAGTAATAAAAGAGAAAAAGATCCTATTGTTAAAGCCCATTTTGTAGGATTTAATAATATATCCATGAAACTGCAGAATTACGTTTGTTGTTTTAGAATATGATATTAATCTAAATGGAGGGATAATGAACACTGCAATAGAAATCACTAATCAGAAATTTGTAAAAGTGGTTGTGTGGAAATTATGAGCCATCTAAAAGCACTAAATTTAACATCTAACAATAGGTTTAATTGACAAGCTGGAGGTAGTTTCCCTGTAGAAATACCACAGTCTTAGGAGGGAAAATAACACCATTCAGATATTAACAGAGTCAAAATTTCTTTCCAAGTTCTGCCATAAAAATAGGCAACTCTCAGAATTATCAACCCTGATATACTTCAGAATTTTCTGCACAGTTCTGAAACTAAAAAAAGCAGAATAGTTAGGGAAACTGTAATTGGGATAGACGTGTATCTGTGGCTAAGTTAAAGCAGGACAAAAGGAAGCCTATTTAAATCCTATCACTCTGAACCTCATTATGATATATAATTAAAATGCACCAATAAAAGTATGTTAAAATAGAATAGGGAAAGGGAGTAGTGGGAGGAAGAAATAATGAATGAAGGAAACACATTATTTACATATTATATGTATATATTGACATTAAATACATATATGAGCTTATCAATGCCTATTTCAATACCACATATGGGGAAAAGGAGCAAGTAGGGAAGGAAATGGAGGAGAAGCTCTACAGATGCTGAGTGCATGTATGTGCTTATCACCTGAAGTACATTATGATGTCAGACTACAATGCACCAATGAAGGATAAAAAAATAAAGGCATAAAGATGAATAGTATAATCAAACGTGTTTATGTATGAACATATAGTTTATAAAAAAGTAAGGTCACAAAATGACTCTAAAGCAGTCCTGAAAAGTATCTATTATATTATATGAAAGCTACGTTTGTGGATCAATCATCACCTGAATCTCTAACCCACATTCCTAAGACCAGATTCCTACTGATTTTGTTGGGGATGAAGGAATGGTAAGGGACTCTTTCATCATTCTTGAACCTGTGTCTGTTTTCCTAGTAACAAATATTAGCAGATGTTATAAAAAGTGACCTAAAATTAAAGAGAAATTTCAAAATCATTTTTATGTTGAATTTTAATTTAGATTCAGAAAATCTTGAATAAAGAAACTAGCAAATTTGCACTATTTTACATACTTATCACAGTATTTGGGAGGCTGAGACAGGAGAATCACAAGTTTGAAATCAGACTCAGCGATTAGCTAGGCCCTCAGCAACTAAGCCAGACACTGTTCAAAATAAAAAGTAAAATAGGGCTGGGAGTATAGATTAGATATAGAACACCTCAGGGTTCAATCTCCATTAACACACACACCCATTAACACACAAATACACACACACATGACAAATAAAAGTATGTGAATAAGGAATATGTAAGGGAATAAAAATAGGTACATTTTTCACTTTTATGGAACATTTATTATCTCATTCTACTTACATTTCACCCCTTCCTTCCTCCCTCCCTCCCTTCCTTCCTTCCTTCCTTCCTTCCTTCCTTCCTTCCTTCCTTCCTTCCTTCCTTTTTTTCTTTCTGTACTTGAGTTTGAACCCAGAGGCATTTAACCTCTGAGCTATATCTCCAGTCCTATTGTGTTTTATTTTTTTATTTTAAAACAGTTACTGAAGGTCTTGCTAAGTTGTGCATTTTACTTTTAACTCTATCTGCTATGAACAGAACAGAAAAATGTGGATTATATTATTTTCCAAAATATCCAATGTTAAAAAATGAGTAGTCAGTTGAATAAAATTAAATTAATTTGAAAATTAAAATCAATATTTTCTCTAAAGAAATAAAAAGGACCTGATTTACACAGGAAAACTTCTGCTGTTGAAATGTAGTAACTTAAGAGATTTGTGAAGAGCATTTTTAATAATCACACCACAGGCCATCATGTTAGACAGATAATAACCTAGAAGAATCAAATAAATTATGTTGTATTGACTACATCTGCTGAATAGTCTCTTATATGAATCATTTCAAATACCTGATGCATATCTTTGTTCCAAAGGAAAAAAAAATCTCTATTTTTACTCCCTTTCTCTCTGCTCCTTGCCTAAAGAAGCTAGCAATAAACAATCAGGTCAACAAATGCCCACAAAATTTATGTTGGTCTTTCTGATTCACTCCTGGGGCTTCTTTGAGAAGCTCTCAGACTTCCCATCCTAGAAACTCAGGCTCATTTTCTACTTCTGGCTCCTTATTCTGTCACTCAATAGAAGAAGGCATCAGAAGGTCACCACTGAGCTGAAATTGAAGTCAGACCCACTGACCCTACAGCAAGAATCTTTGTTTATTCTCTAGGATAGGTCACATCCTATTTGTCCATTGTAAATTTTTAGTATCCATTCACTGAATTCCCATTCAGTATTTTAAATCAATTTCCCAAGGGCTTCCTAACTTCCTAAGAAAACAAGCCCAAAAGAGTAGAATTTAAGTTGCCAATCATGAACTTGATTGTATTGTGTTTTACAAGTAGAACCTATTCTAAATAAAAGTTCAAAGTTTTTGTCAAGGATTTCAATTTCTAAATCTTATATAAAGTTACAAATCTGTCATTCTATTAAGATTAATAACAGTTACCCTATGTTAGGTAAGGTTAGTATGTTTATAAAATTGGTCATAAATTAACAATGGAGTTGTTTTGCTTCTTTGTCATTAATTACTTGATAAGTAGTGGATGAAAATATACAGGTAGTCACTTATATCTTCTCAATTATCCTATTTCAAAAATATCAAAGCACTTCTTGAATCTGAATGTTAAAAACCCTGAATTTGATTATTTTCATTGGAAGTACTTAATCCCTAAATGTTTTATCCTTCCAATGAGTCATGGGTCCTGGAACAGGAAAGCAAAGATAGATCCCCATCCTGGCTTAGGAAATTGGTAGAGGAAGGGTCTTCTGAAGGTATTCCTGAAATTATATGCACTCATTACTATATTTGCCCAGTAAATACACTTCAGTACATCCATTGTTGATAGTTGGGATCCGTTAGGACTAGAAATGACTGCATTCTGGTTCTTTTATATTTGTGCCATAATGATGGGTAAATATTTTGAATAATGGATATTGCTGCTCCTCTGGAAAACATGATTCTATGGTTGTTCAGTGGGGTCTAGAGAGCTATAAACACACAAACACACTGATTCTCATTCAGATTATCCAGTAAACCCTCCTATGGAGAGAGAAACACTGTCATATTAGAAAAAGCACAGGCTGGGAATCTGTCAGCCTGGACTCCAGACATGATTTGACATTGACCACATCTCTGGTCTTGGGTAGATCACTGTAACATCTCTGCATCTCACTTTATCTGAAAAGTGGGAGGGTTTAAGAGTGCTTAAAAGATTGAAGATATAAAGAAGTCATAGATCCCACTAATATTCCTTCCATTTCTAAAGTTATATTTCTATATTGACTCATTGTTAAGTAACACAGATGCAGAGAAATAAAGTGCTTCCTCCAATGGACAAAATAAGAAAGACTGAAAAAAGTCAAAGTGAGACGATCTGGAAAAGGAAGAAGGGGAGAGAGTTTCTCTAAAGTTTTCTGAGGGGCTGACCCTTCCCAGAGTGCATGGAAGCTCCTTAGATGGTGTAAGAATATGATATCTTTAAACATTCTTCAGTAAGTTTCTGGTTAAGTCATTAGGGCATATCTTAAGCATTTGAGGAATTGGACTCCGTGTGTACTCTCTCATCTGACTAACATAGATTTCTATTGCTATACCAAAACACTTGAAATAATCAATTTATAAAGAGGATAAATTTATTCTGACTTATAGTTTGTAGGCTCTAGTCTATGAACATGCATATTGCTTAGGCCTATGGTGGGGATACAACACTTCATGGAAAGGGTATATGCACACATTATTACTGAAACAAATGAATGAGGAAGAAAAAGGAGCTGGGGCCTCATTATCCCCTGCAAAGGCACATCCCTAAAGACTGGAAGACAGCTCACTGGGCCCAACTTCTTAAAGTTTCTCCCACCTCCTAATAGCATCAACCTGGGTACTGAGCCTATATAACACATGGGTCTTTGGGAATATTATAGGTCCAAATTATAGCATTTGATATGTTAGTCTAAAGAAGGAAGGATAGATTATTAAAATAATATTGAAATTATAATAGCATAACTAGTGTAACTACTATAAAGAACAATGAAGTAGGCATTTTAGAGAAGAAAAGGTTAGATCTAAGAAATTTAGAAATCAGATGATTAGATTGCTGAAATCATTTATTTTGATATATTTTTTTTCATATTAATTGAATTCAAAGGTGGAAGACTCAATTAAATATTCCTTTTTACTACCAGATCTGAAATTTGGAATGCTACAATTGATTTTCTTGTAGCAATTTGGGGAAACAAAACTGTGACATTTTTGCCATTATAACTTTCTCATTATTAATAATGTATAAATAGAAACATAATTGTTTATATTTTACTGGAAATTAGTTCATATAACTTATCATTTTAATTTCCTTAACAATCTGATCCATCATGAACACCACCATCCATCCATTTCCATGAGATTATGAAATATATGGTATAATATAGAAATAATATTGGTTAACATGGAAATGCCAGTGACTTTTCTTCTCTACGATAATTTAATTATCAATGTACAATTGGACTTACAGAAAACAGCTGTTTCCCTAGTAAGAGAGACCACAGGTGTTTTTCATGATTATTGTTGAGTTTCATCATTCCTATGCGTTTCTGGCTACAAAATGGTAAATAAATTTACTGTGACATGTAAAACTGTTAAGTGTTTGGGAAAACAGAACAAAATGTGGTAGCAAATGAGCATCTATTAAAGCTTTCCACATCTCTTTCAAAAAATAACTAGTCCTGTCCTGAGAGCCTTTTGTTAGATTTATAGATTAATGGCAATGGCATGGTAGAAAAGATGAGAATGCATAAGAATCCACACACAGCCTCCAGGAAGGAGCACTGGTGGAGGGTACCACCACAGGGGACCCATGTGAGTCTGTTTTTTGTTTGTTTGGTTGCCTGTTTTAGTGCCGTGTCATTAAATATTATTGAATGCTAATATTTTTGCACCAATTTTGATAATTTTGTGGTGTTGTTTTCTTTATTTTTTCAACAACTAACATATGAGTTACACTAGTAAATATTTCAATGTTAAACTGCCCTGGTCTTCCTGGGACTAACCCAACTTAGACAATATGCTATATTATTTATATAAAATTGGCTTATGATATTTTGTTTTGAATTTTCCTGTCTATTTTAAGTGATACAAAGGAGCTAATGTTTTAATCCTTCATAGAAATAAGTCAAACAATGTAGTTCCAAGGACAACAGTTTTTATTACTACCAACGTGCTTTTCCATAATTGTGTCCTTTCTTAGCAGAGACATTTTAGGAACTCAGGGATCTCATTGAAAAAACAAAACTTCTGCAATTTCGTCAGCTATAGTTTTCTTTCTATTCTTCTGTTAAATTCAAATAAAAATTGAATTTTCTTAGTAAAAAATATATGTATAAATATGATCTCATTTTTCAATTTACTGAGCATTCTATATATACATATGCACAGAAATGTCTAAAGTGATGTTAGCATATTTTTAATAATCTTTATTTCTCACATATAAGTGATTGAAAATGTAGTCAATCTTTTCTACTGCTTGGAAATTTTACATATATGCATCTTTGACAATAAGGTATTTTTTAAAAAAGCACAAGATACAGTTACATGCTTTATTGCTTTGAAGATCAACACAACTAAATTCACATCAATATTTTCTGGTTCCACTATTAGGTCTAAGTTGTTGTTACTGCTGATTGACATCTTTGTATGTATCTTGTGTGAAGCCCAGCTGATGTTCAGATTGGCAATCATCCTTGGGCATGAAGAGTGGAGTCTGTTCCAGATCACTGGCCATCTGCTTAGATCAGCCTTTGCCTCTGTCTTCAGTCTTTAAACACCACAAATATTACCTATGGGTGTATATATATATATGGGTGTATATATATATATATATATATATAAAACTGAAAATATCATTTTCTCTTAAGTATAGATTATATACTATTTTAATATCACTATAGTCTAAGACTAAAAAGCATACTATTTGGCAAATATCATGTCTTTTTTTTTGTCTTCTCTTTAGCCATTAATATTAACATAAGAGATGCTTGAAGAGTTTATTTCTCATTTGATAGTTTGAAATCTGGGGAGGACTCTAATGAAATGACTTCCTAAATGTTTCCAATAGAATGAGAAACTGGGGAAGGGTAAAGAAAAATAGTTTGAAAAAAAATGTCTTTAGATGTAGAAGATTTGAAGTCAACAGAGGTCACAGAAAAGAAAGAAGTAGAATCACCAGGACAAGGTGTTGCTTCTGAACTGACTCCCTGATCCTTTCTCATGAGATTCATGGACCAATGAATCTGATTCTTTTTCTGATGTCAATACAACAACTACTACTATTATTACTACTAATAATAATCATAATTCTATTTTTTCTTATTGAATGGTTTTTCTTTTATACTTTACCTAAGAGCAGAAAAAAAAATTTGAAGCCTGCATGTAATTGCATGAGATTGGTAACTACTAGAAATAATAGTAAAGGAAAGTATGAAATTTCAGGGCCTCACAATGTGAGAGACCATGATGAACTATAATTGGAGCAGGCCCTAGTCCGTGGAATTGAATAAACTCACCTTTCCTCAACTGATTTAGCTTTTCAGTTCTTTGACTTTTGATTGCTACTTGTATCGCTCCTCTGAGCTGCTCTATGGAAGACCTCCAGTGATGCAAGAATTAAATATGCCTTTCTTCTATTGACTTTATTTATTTACTTCTCTGGGCACTTGAAACAGTAGACTATTCCATTTCCTGTGAAATTATCTTCATATAAGATCCTGAGACTCCCTTCTCTTCTTCCATTTTGACCATGTATTTCCATTCTCCTTTGCTTAGGTTCTCAAGCCTTCCCTCACCTTTTAAAAATCATTCTATATTTTATCCATGTATCTTATTTCATGTCCCCTCCACAGTCTCTTCCTCTACCCTATTGGCATAGAACATCTTGTTTGCTGATAAATTATTTCAGATTTCTCTTTTAGAATTTAGAATCAGTTATCCAGCTTTAGTTTGATGTCTCTTAACTGGGTGATCCATTTAAAACATTGGTTAAATCCAAAACATTTTTTGATCATCCAACCAGAAAGCTGGGAGTAAGCCCATACTTCTTCTTCTTCTTTTTTTTCCTGAACTTTATACATTCAAAAAATCTATAATTTTTGTAAATTCTATGACTTGACAACCCTGATACCAGATCTCTCACTGAAAAAAGCCATGCTGTTCTCATAGCAGAATAACTCATCATCTTTCCCCTGGGTCATTGTAGAGAACTTCTACCTGGTCTCTCAGCCTTCATCCCGACACCCTCAGATCTATTCTCCACTCTACTTTCATTCAGCCTTCTAAAATACAAACCTGTATCGTGGCATGTGAAGCCTTCTTTATCTGCTGCATTTTATCTCACTTTGTCTTAATGTGCTCTACCTTTTAGTTTGCCCTTTATGCCCCCTGAATTCCTCCTAGTTTTCGAAACACACACTATCTCTCTTGCGTCTTTATGCTATTGCTCATTCTATTGTCTTTGCCTAGAATCACTCACTCCCCCTGGCTATTATGAGCCCCTGCTTTTTTTTTTTTTTTTTTTTTTTTTACTCACAATATTTTGTTTAAATATTTCCTTTGCTAAAAAGTTTCTCGACTCTGCTTTCTCTGAAGGAACTTACCTTCCCCAAGTGTGCTCCCATGCTGTGCTTCAGCATTACTTCCATTATAGCACTTACATTATATTTCACCTGTTTGTTCATTTGCTAGATCTTTCTCTAAGTTATAGCCCCCCTACAGACAGTAATCATGTTTTTCATTTTTTGTAAATCTCTATATGCCTGTATGTCAAAAAAGTTAAAAATATCCTTAAGAAGGAGTAAATAAATGTAAAGAGAAAATAAATGTGAAATGGCATTTCTTTTCTAAGATGAAGATAGTATCAGTAGGATCAGAGGTTTTGAAATCTTGGCAGATATTTATCAACAGTATAAACTTGCCATGTAACAGTTATCTCTGACAATGCAATTAACAGCTATGAAATTGGAGTAATATATAGACTTCTGGACATTGCTGTGAACGTAAAATGAGACAGGCACATGAAAATGCTAGGAACATAGTAGGTGCTTAAAAAAGCATTGAATCTTTTTTCCTGTCTGTATCTTTGTAGAGTCCTACCTCCTCTGGAAAATTTTGTATTATCGTTAGTTTCTTCATTTATAATTGTTTTTATACCACTTCTGTTAGGCAAATAATTTAAAAATATATTTTGTTTTGAAATTATGTCTAGGTTGTGGGGAGAACTGACAGAGTTGTAAATGATGGTGACTGCACACAAAAAGACTATGCTTGTCAAGGATGAAATAGGCTCAAATAATTGTTTCTTGCCTTTCTCCTCCACAGATGGCAATTACTGAGGATTTGATTGCTGCCCTGAGAACCATTAAGAACCTGATAAACAGTGAGGGAGGGAGGGTGGAGAGAAGAAGCAGTTTCCTCTTCTTCCCTTAAACACTTACTAGTCTATCCACTCTCAGCTACTTGAGACTAGAACAGATGCAGGAGAAGAAACAGACACGAAACTTCTATGAAACAAAATCTCTGCTGGCGATGGCATTATACTTAAGTCAAAGAGAAGACACAAATAAAATATGACTTGCTGAAAATAGGTGTCTGGAATGGATCCCTGCAAATTGGGATACATTTAGTTTGGACATAGTTAAGTTCAAAATTTTGATTCATTTGTCATTTTAAACCAAGATCATATTATCTAAAACACAAATTAATTAACATGTCCTATTTAATAGAAAGGAAATGTCAATATCTCCTA
This sequence comes from Graphiurus murinus, assembly GCA_004027655.1. NCBI lineage: Eukaryota > Metazoa > Chordata > Mammalia > Rodentia > Gliridae > Graphiurus > Graphiurus murinus. The sequence continues at coordinate 12,303 of PVLC010024775.1, read as the reverse complement.
AGATAATTAGTGATTCAGCTTTCTCAACTATCACTTCTTATCCACAATTAGTAAGCGGGTCTTTGATAGTTGAAGCTGTCATCTTTCTTTTATAAGCTGTAAAACATGTACTAAAACATATCTTTGATGAGCATATTGTCACCTACTAATGTAATGGGACATTAGATTTTTTTTCAACAAAATGATAAAGAATAAAGTCTTTTGATAAAAGTATTCTTTGATAGTATAAAAGTGATCAGGCTTCCAGTCTGGTAACAGCAATTTTGAAAAGAATTCATTAATCATTGCAGAGTAATTATCTTTGGCAGTCATCTTTCTTTGAGTTTTGAAGAGCCAGTCTAAAGGTGAGCTTTATTATGGAGTTAAGATGAATAGAATATCTGTGATGCTCGATGAAGAAAGATTTTTTAAGTGCAAAAAAGGCTACATTAGAAAGGCAGTGTGTAGTTAAATAAGCATAGCTCTCCAATCATGTTCAGACTACAAAAGTAAAATCCCCAAGCCACTACTGGATTGACATTGACCCTTCAGTGTGAGCAAGTTACAGGGTGATGCACAACAGATTCTGTGCAGATGAACATCAAGATTTCCTAGTTTTAAGCATACTGTGCTTCACTCAGCTCCCCAAGTGTGCTTCTCTTTGAAAATAGACTCATAAACCAAGGCGAGAAGAGGCACCTAAGTCCAAACCTTTCTCTAGTATCTGGTTCAAATATTTTTCTCTCTTCTCTTGTGTTTGTGGGCACTTATATATTAAAAAAAAAAAAGATAAAAGACAGATCAGGTGTGATCTTGACTCAGTGCCAGAAAAGACAGTTTGGTTTGAAAAATGCCTTTCAAAAAAAGCCTGAAAATATGTAATTGAAACTGAAGTAGAAAATAATACACTGAGAGCTGGTACTATAAATTGGATGAATATTTTTTGCTCAAGTATACTTAACTTAATGATGAGTAGCATAAAATACAATTCAGAGAAATTACGAAATTCTCCTAGTGCTTTGTAATATATGTGTTAATTTCAGAAAGCTTCATAAGGGTGTTTCTTCTAATGGTGACAAACATACCTTCACCCTAACTCTACCTTGGACTTAGTGAAGGGCTGTATTTTAATAGACTCACAGTATGATTCTTGAATCACTGTCTTGGATCTAGTCTCAGGCTCTTTTCTCAGGTTCAATTCCTATTCAAACATCTACTAAATGATCTAGAATACTTCAATAAAAAAATATTGCCACTGAATTTCATATCTCCCCAAAGCAAGACATTATACTGAATTATTCTTAAGTTAATTATACTGTGCACTATATCTTTTTCTTAGATGAAAATTTTATAGTCATCTCTGACTCCTCTATCCCCTTAGCCTGCCACACCCAATCTGTTGCCAAGTCCTGTCAATTTCATCTCTGAAATGCTTCTAGAACCATTTCCTCTTTTAGATTCTCAGGGTCCTCACCATGTCTGTTCCTGTTCTCATCTTTTCTAACCTTGATTTTCCCCGTCATCTTCTAACTGGTCTCTTCTCTTTACTCTTACCCACTTTATATAACTGCCACCAACATGGTGATATAGAATACACATCTTACCCACTTTCATAAAATACCTAGCTATTTCCCAATGGGTTATAGTTTATGATCATTCAACTACATAAGTTTTCTTATAATATGGCCACAAATTATTTTTCTTTTTTTTTTTTTTTGTGGTACTGGGGATTGAACTCATGGGCATTCTACCTCTGAGCTATACCCCCATCCATATTTTTTTATTCTTTATTTTGAAACCAAATCTCACTAAGTTGCAGAGTACCAAGTAGCTGAGGCTGGCCGTGAACCCGGATCCTCCGGTCTCCCAAATGCTGGGATTACAAGCATGCGCCACCACGCCCGGCCACAAATTATTTTTCTAAACTCATCATCTACACTTCTTACATCTCCAGATAAAGCCATATATATACATATATATGTATATATATATGTATGTATATGCATATATATGCTTTTATTGGTGCTTTATAGTCTCACATCATAATGTAGTTCAGAGTGATATGGCCATACATGCACACAACACTTGGAGAGCCTCCCTTGACTCCCTCCTCACTCACTCCCCTTTCCCTATACTCAATATTTTCCTCAACTAAAAATTCCTTTTTGCAACTGTACAGCATGCCTTTCCCTTCCCAGCAAACAGTAACTCTCCAGGATTTAGTTCAAATGTTTCTTCTCTGTGACACATTTATTAAATCTCCCAACAAAGATTTAACCACTACCTATTGTGAACTTCATTAGTAGTTTGACAGACTATTTATCATAATATAATACATAGATTGCTCCAAGAATTTTTGACTCTAGAAATCACTTGAGTAAATAATTTAAATGACAGCAGTTTCATAGATTCTACTATAAATATCTAAATTATTATCCAGAGGCTGAGGTCCTCTAGGATGGTACCTGGCACAAGAAAGAATATTTATGAGTGCTGGTAAAATTTAATATTAATTCAATCAATTGTTTAGTTTTTATTTAAATCTACAACCTCATTCTGCTCTAATCTCTAACCCATCTCGGGATCTGGCTTGGATTAATACATACTAGAACTCAAAGAAGATGAAGAGCTGGAAATCAAGGCCCACGGTGTCAAAGGGAACCACATTACAGAGTGAACTGAGTGAGGGATTTCGAGATGGATGGAAGTTGACACATGCTTGGCTTCACTATTTTCCAGCTCTATGATCTTGGACAGGTCAATCAGATTGTGCCTCCATTTTGTCACCTCTAAAATAGTGGTGAGAGTAAATGCCACAGAGAGTGGGAAAAACCAAAAGGTGGAAGTGAAATTGACATTTAGAGTGGGCCTGTATTAGATGAAGACTTTAATAACACAAGTTTAGAGATCACTAACTTCATGATGAACATGTGATAATATTCCGTGAATAAGTACTTTGCTATGTCAAATGATTTACACATGTTTAAGTATATGTATAGAATTTTGCTCAACAATTTGACATATAATACTTATGTAGCTCCTGCTTTATCAGTTACAAAGAAAAAAATAAAAGTATCATAAGAATTTTCCATCTATGGTGTATAATCCTGTGCTAGCTTAGGAAACGTAAAGAAATGAAGATCAACCTACTAAATATAAAACAGTTGGGAAATACTTGAGACATTCATCCTTCCTATAGAGCGTTCTCAGCATCTCTAAGAGGAAGAATCGAATAACACTCTCTGTGTTGTAATGATATCTCTGTCTAACTGAGTGATGAGGTGCATCTTTGTGTGGCATTCATATCTACTCGTGGCCTTGTCTTAATCTTGATGCTTTGAACACTGGAAAATCCGGAGCAGACCCTGTTCTTTAGGATATTGTACAGTTAAATATATTTCAGAAAAAAGTTCTTACTTCATAATTAATTAATGTAGCCAGGCATGGTCATGGTGGCGCACGCTTGTAATCCCAGCATTCGAGAGCCTGAGACCGGAGGATCCAGGTTGGCGGCCAGCCTCAGCTACCTAGTGAGGCACTCCGCAACTTAGTGAGACTCCGTTTCAAAATAAAGAATAAAAAATGGGGCTGAGGGTGTAGCTCGGAGGTAGAATGCCCCTGAGTTCAATCCCCAGAACCACACAAAAAAAAATAATTAATGTTTAATTTGTCTTAGAAAACCTGTAATTTTGGCAACTTCATTGAGACAAAGCTTCTTGTGATATCTTTGTTCATGCTTTATATATATGCGTGTGTACAATAAATCAGGCTCAATAGTGTTTCTCCCATCACATTCCATCATGTCACACTAATAAAATTTGACATGTTCAGGGATATGGTGATGAATAACCATATGTGATGACATCTTGGGAAAATGATGCTCTGCAATGGCTTCAAAGCCTAATGTGTACTTCTAAATTGTTGCTGTAACCCTGATAAAATTAAAATTTCCAACCATAAAAACATCAGTTTAGTCCTTTAATACCACTAAGAGAGATTCATATTTAAGCTTATCAGTTATCACTAAATAACACATGGTTATAAAATAGACTATTTCATAAAAGCAAAATGTGCAGATCAGAGCTGAGACACTAATCAGGAAGAACAAAAGCATTTATCAGGATCAAAATAAGAATCTGGGTTTTGTTGTTATTGGATTTTTTATTATTTGTTCTCCTAAAGGAATAATTATTTATATGACTCCTAATCTGGCTTCTGAACTAAGTACCCTTTTCATGATAGACACATTATACATCTACTCTGCTTCCATTCTGTATCATTATCCTCATTTACTAGTTGAACAAACTGAAGCTGAGAGAGTAAGAGGAAATAACAAGCTCAAAATCATGTAGATACTAAGCTGAACTAAAACTAAAATTTGGAAATTGTTTGCTGCTCCCAGACATTGCAGCTGTGAGGTCTTGCCACTTTCTTGTTGTTCTTAGAGCTGAACATCCTGCCAAGACACCTTATCCTGTGGCACTCTAACCACCTTTCAGGGACTGCCTCCTGGTTAAGAGCCTGTTCTCTGGTAGGAAAAGAGCTGGTGACTCCTGATTGGAAACTGAGTGCTGATTCCTATAATGGTGTAGAGACCTTTGTGGTCTGTGAGAGCACATTGGGCAAATTCTGCTCTGGTTTGTAGCACATGATGACTTCTGTAATCAGTTTCTAAAACTCAACAGGATGCATCTGAATAAAGTCCTGTCAATATTCTTCTTAAAGCTATTTGAAACTCAAGCTCACAGAATAATTCCAAAGTGACATGAACTCAATAGCCCACGATTTCATATTCAGAACAATTCCCCCACTGTATTAAATGTAATTCACATGAAATGTAGTATCATATGAAGTATTCATGATTTTGCTTATATTTAACTCAAAAGTAGTGAAAATAGAATCTGAAATTATTAAAATTATTAAAGAAATACAGTTTTTGTTAATTATGCCTAAAAGTGCTGTTTTCTGAATAGGATACCTTATGGTAAAAGAGTTCTTGCCTTTTTATGAAGAAGTGGCAGAATGTACCAATTTTGGGGTAATTGTTAATATTATAAGTTCCTGTTTGAAGAGATACAATCAAAACATTCACATATATGTTTATTATTTTTTCAGTAACTTTACTGATGGAGATTCAAAATGATAGTGTTTTATATGTGACTAATTTTTGTGCCAACATGTAATAGTGAATTTTATACACATTTATACATAATATAATTTCTCAGATACTGCATGTTGATAAAGAATGGGTAATGGAAACAGATTTAGAATTAATCATACAATGCATTACTTTAAAAATACTGACAATATTTATTATTCAGAAATTAGCTTAGTATCTTCCTACTTCAGTCTGTAGTATGTGGACAACATCCTTTTTTTGTGAAAGAAGAGAACTTTTGTGGATTGTGAATATAATTTGCTATACCTATTCACCATTTTGTAAGAAGAAATATACATCTTTCTAGCCTACTTCTTTCTTCTTCTAGTGTCTTTAAACATTCAATGTCCCTATTGGTTCTGAAGCTGTATCACAATGTCATTTTAGGAACATATGCAGCACTTGCTGGCCATGGTGGCTCACACCTGTAATCCCAGTACTTGCGAGGCTGAGGCAAAAGGATTGCAGGTCTGCAGCTAGCCTCAGCAATTTAAGCCCTTAGCAACTTAGTGAGACCTTGTTTCAAAACAACAACAACCAAAAATAGGGATGGAGTTGTAGTTTAAAGTTGAACACCCCTGGATTTAATCCCTAGTAACATACACACACACACACACACACACACACACACACGCACACGCACACGCACACGCACAGGCACACACACAAAGAAGGAAAAAAAATTGGAATAACCATGGCGATGCCATCTAACCCTATGAGTTTTCACATAAGTTTCAGCTATTTTACCAAAGTCAAAATCTAAATAGCTTTTGAGTAAAAAATCCAGGAAAATGTTTTGTAATCATGGAATGTTGAATCCAGGAAAATGTATTGTAATTGTTGATTCACTGTGCTAAAAGGTAGATCTCACATAAAATGTCCCAGTAGTTTGGGGGAAAATAATTTCTTATCCTTTTCATTTACTAACCATCTTTAATGTTGTTCCTAAAATGAAACCATCACTATCAGCAAATTTTGAAGCTTATGACAGAGATAGAAGCTTAGTGTTCTTTAACTTAAAATATTTCTTTATGGCGAACATTGTATTCAGTGAAATGTCAGGCACAGAGAGACAAATACTACATGTCTCTCGTATGTGGATGTTAAAAAAACAAACTTGATTGGAATGTCTAATAGTGATTACGGAGGCTGAGAAGGTAGGTGATAATGGATGGCGAAGAGCAGGCACCCAAACAAAATTAGATAGAAGTAATGTGTTCTACCTTTTTACAGAATATTGGGGAACTATAGATCACAATGATTTATTATATATTTTATGAATCACCAGAAGAGAGGTGTTTGAAGGTTCTGAACAAAAGGTAATAAAGAGATGGAAACATTAATTACACTGATTTGATCATTACATATTGTATACATGTTTTGGAATATCACAGTGTACACCCAAAACAAATACAATTATTTATTTATTATGTTTGGATTGATTTTTAAATGTCTAAGATGATGGAAATATTAACTACCTTGATTTGATCATTACACACTTTATACATGTATCAAATTATCGTGATGTTCCAAGTAAGTTTGTTCAACTAAAATAACAACAACAACAAAAAATTTTAAAACAGATTTGTTCAGTGAATGTCACATTTTAAATTAGGAAATCCTATGTTTATTTTTTGCTTTCTTTCTTGTTTTGGGGGGATCAGTGTACTTGATATATCAATTTCTTATTTCCAAGAAAGAAAGCATTAATGAACTAGCCAAACAAAATAGCTTTTATATATCTTTATAAAAGATAAAATGCTTCTATTTCACTAGTACAGGCTACCTTTCCTTTGCTTCCTTGTTTTATTTACATTATTTCTAACTATCAGTAATAACTCCAGATTTAGCAACTTAGGGAGGCCCTCAGTAACTTGGTAAGACACTGTTTCAAAATAAAAAGTAAAGCTGTGTGAGGTGGCATACACTTACCATCCAAGTACTTGTGAGACTAGACAGGAAGATTTTAAGTTCACAGCCAGATTCAGCAACTTAACAAGTTCCTCTACGGCTTAGAGAGACTCTGCTTCTAAAAAAAAAAAAAAAAAAAAATAGTCTAGGTCAGAAATATATTATCCCTGTGTTCAATCCCCAGTATTATAATGATAATGATAACAATACTAATAATAACAATAAAATAATAATAATATAAAATAAATAAAAAGTAAAATAGGGCCAGTGGTGTAGCTCAGAGACAGAATGCTCATGGAGTCAAAACCCACTACTACCAACAAAATTGTACTTCTTCCTCAACCTGTCAGTTGGAAGTTAGTTATGCTTATTAATCTATTTACATGGATTAAGTGCATATATTATTTACTGATAAGATATGTTTAAAATGAAGCAACTATTCCTTTGAAAATGAAGTTCAGAATTTTGGAAAAGCTCAGTAATGGATGTTATTGAATTAGGGTGAGGGCAATAATATTAAAATATTAGAGAATAATGTGAATCTAGAAAAATATATATTGTTTTACAAGTCTGAAATTCTTGCTTTTCTTGTGTTCTACTATGAAGAACCTGAGAAAGAAATTATAGAGAATTAGTAAGAATGTTTTATATGTGAAAAGAAATGTGTAATTGAGTCCAATGAGCTTCAAAGAAAAGTGCTCAAATCTATTACAAAAGATGCAGAGATATTCTAAGTTAAAAACATCAACTATGTGAGTATTGTCTCATATTTTCTGGATTTAAAGAATTACTTTTTATTAGCCAATAAATACAAATCCTAATAGGATTAGTTAGGAAGGTTTCAACTGTCTATTAGGACTTTTCAGGCACAGAGCAAAACAATATAAACTTTGCTCATAAACACATAAGATAAACAATAATTTAGATATATTAGCACAACTACAGCTGAATCCTTCACTAATTTTTTTCTTTCTTTCATTTTAACTCTGAGATATGCTACAATAATATGAGGAATAATTGGTATACATACCTAAAAATGAACACTATGAGATTTCATTTAACTTCAGAAAGTCTCTAAACAATTTGTGTGTGTGTGTGTGTGTGTGTGTGTGTGTGCGCGCACGTGTGTGTATGACATTGGTTAATTTTATTAGTTTTTTTAACTACAGAAAAAGCTTATAGTAACCAGTTCAGTATATATATACTGTATTATATAGGTCAGAAATATATTATCCCTGTGTTCAATCCCCAGTATTATAATGATAATGATAATAATAATAATAATAATAATAATAAATAAATTAAAAGTACAATTCATAATTCATATATTCATATATATATAGTAACCAGCTCAGTATATATATATATATATATATATATATATATATATGTTTATATTTATATATAAAACTATGAGGGAGAAATCAAAGAAAAAAAATGCCTGTCTGGGAAAGGATAATAGGATAGTTGTAAAACAGTTTTTCTAATCATTTCATTGAATAGCAAGTTTAAATACAGATTATTCATACTCAAAGTTAAACATAATGTATTGTTTTTGTTCAAATATATGATGTTATTATTAAGTCTTTGTTTCTGTAATTTAATGATTATTTTACTTTACTGTTATTGTTAGAAAATGTCTTTGTGGTTTCCTTTGTATTTAAGATGTAATAAAAGATTAGACTATTTAAAATAATAAAAGAGTTTATGACAATTTATACAATTTAACAATCACTATTTGGGTCTCTCATTTTCTGTTTGATTTAATAATGGATACCATTATTTGCAGTTCTATCTGAGCTGGGCTATGCAGAGTTTAATGAACTTTAAAGCATTTTTATAACAAGACTTTTCTTTTATTCTTCTCATAAAAGTCATTCTTTAATTTTGGGCACTCTTATCCCAACTACTCAAATTCTTTTAAAAGGATTGTATAATCAAGTGCATTCTGCTCACATTCTAACTTCATTGGTCAGGAATGAGTTGCTTTGTTTAAAATACAACTTGATGACTAAGTCTCATCTTTCTTTAATTCATAAGAATTCATTTCATGATGGAATCCTAAAGCACAATAATGGATGTTCAATAAGATAATTGCATACTAAACAGAATAACCTGAAAGTATTACATTTATGGAAGTCAGAAAGTAGAATACCGGTCTGAAACCTTTTTCTCAGAATTATACAAACTCTGATGATATTCTGAAGTAATTTCTTTAACAGAAAATATCCATCAGTAAAATAAAAATCATGTTATATACACACAAAATTTAATATGTGATTTCCACAAATTAAAATGTCTTTAAAGATTACATGGTCACATTCTGGTAACAATTACGTAAGATGGTATAAAAATGGACCAACACTGACTTGTTGTAATTCTATGTAAGAACTCTCATTTTTCTTCTAAAGTCATCTAACAGCATTATTTTATTTTTGGTTTGTTTTATTTCCTAGTTCCTCAGAAAATGTGAAACAAATTGAAGTTTCTTCTTAATCTAGGTTTCTGGAATCTAAAGTAGACATAATATTCCTCGTGTCTCAGCCTCCTAACTATTGGCATAACAAGCATGTGATACCATGCCTGGCCTAGAAGTATAAGGTTGGGTGGCTGGAGATCAAGTGCTTGAGAGCCCAAGGATTATATCCTAGGCAAAGCCATCACCTCTTTTGTGTTTCAAACAGTATGATTTATAAAGGGAAAAAGAAAGTACTAGTAAGCTGGTGAGTCTGTTCTTTATAAATCAGGTAAGATATCTTTTGTTGAAAAACCTCAAAGGTCTCTGGATAAAATGACAGACTAACTTCAAATATACTTCACTATTCTATTTGTACTTTTATAACCCAGATGAGCAGATGTGTGAAATAGTTATTTGGAAAGCATTGCAGTTAGTTGCTTTAAAATGAAGTTCCTAAACATTTTAAGTTTTTTTTGTAAAGTGTTTATAAAATATCTCTTGTTTATTCATTTTAAAAAACAAATTCATTTTCAACTCATACATTAAAACATAAATATTTTATATATTAATAGGCTAACATAATATTTTGATATATGTATATTGTGTAATGTTTAAATCAAGTTTAACATTTATATCTCCCCAAATATTTACCATTTCTTTATGAGAAAACTTTCAAAATATCTTTTTACTCTTGAAATCTACATTACAATATTATATAAAACAATACATATATCAAGTTGAAGTGAAGTAAGACTGTCGTGGGATAACACGGTCCCACTCGTGGGTCCTTGGCCTCCGTGATAAAAAGAATTTTAACACATGCCAGTCAGGAACAAAAGGCAGGTCTTTATTCAGGAAAATCAGGGACTTGGGGAAACAGGTAAGCGGAGATCTTCCAGACCATGCGGGCAAGGGAGAGAAAGAGTGAAAAAGGAGGAAGGGGCTTCTTTTATAAACTTTTAAGAGGGGTGGGCACAGAAGCAGTCTGGACCTCCTCCTTCTTCAGGTATAGGTGGGCGATAGGTCGGCATTCCAGGTTGGATGCTCCTCTTCCTTAGGTTTCAAGATGGATCTGACCTTGGCCCTGAATCTCAGGTGTCTTTGGCCCTGAATCTCAGGTGGGGGCAGGGCTTCAGGGGATTAGGGTATGGGACCTCCTAAGAAACTTCCAAGGGGTGGAGATAGCTTAAAACTCTCCAGATTTTAAAACTATATTTTTCTTTTTCCTCCCAGTGTCTCCTTCCTACCTAAATTTTATTCTTCCTATTCTACCTCATCATTTCCCCCCATGAGACTCTTGGTCCCTTAATCTTAAGGGGTTGCAGAGGGATGAAGGTCTGACTTCTGTAATTTCTTCGAAGCTGACAAGGGGGCATTGACCCTGCCTATTTAGGGACTGAAAGTCTCCCCCTGACTGATCTGAAGGAGGCGTGGGTAGGTCAAACCTTTTTGTTGGCTGTTGCACTATCATCCTCTGATGTTCTGGAATAGAAGGCATAAACATGTGATATATTAATCTTAGGCAACAGCAAGCTAAACAACAGAAAAGTATGCTGATGCAAGGTATACCAGCCAAGAAAAGGAAAAATCTATCCCATCCAGATATTAACCAATTACTTTCTGGAAAGAAAAACATCCACCAAGGTAATGTGGATGGATTGGAAGTGGGTGTTGGTCCCCAAATCTAACAGTTACTTTTTTCAGCATCTGTGCCATACTGTTGTAACCAATTCAGGAAAAAGTTTGTTTTTACCTGGGAGAACGATGTAAAGATTAGGAGACAAATAAGTTTAGTCAGGATAGGCATAATGAAGTTACAAGGCAAAAACATGAGAATGAAACTTATCCTGATCCAGTTTTCTTGAATAGTACTTTTAAGTCTTCTAGAGGTTCATAGGAATAGTGTTTGCAGGTCTCTTTAGCATCTGGAGGCTTACTGTTGATTTTAGGGCCTTGGTCCTGTGAAGCCTCAAGAGGGACAGGTTTAATTCTAGACATATGAATCCAGGAATTGTGTCCTTGTATCTTAACAGCTGTGGGAGTATTAAGAAGAACCTGGAAGGGACCCTTCTTCCATTTTGGGAGAAGCTGATCTGTGGGTGAGTCCTTTTTCCAGGTTTTGAGTAAGACGTAATCACCTGGTTGTACTTTTGCCAGGTAGGTCGAATTATCAGGAGTTGGAAGAATTTTATTTCCATATTCTATTTTTATTTATTTATTTATTTATTTTGCGGGACTGGAACTCCGGGGCATTCTACCTCCGAGCTACACCCCCAGCCCTATTTTTTATTCTTTATTTTGAAACCAGGTCTTGCTAAGTTGTGGAGTGCCTCACTAGGTAGCTGAGGCTGGCCTCAAACACGGATCCTCCGATCTCAGCCTCCCGAATGCTGGGATTACAAGCGTGCGCCACCATGCCTGGCTATTTCCATATTCTAATAAAGGATTTTGTACTTGTCCTAAATTAATTATATATTTAATCATCTCCTGTGTCTTAGGGTCAGTAACAGGATTTGAGGTTAGAAAAGGTCTCCCAGCAATGCACATTCAAAACCACATCAAGAAAATTATACACCATGACCAAGTTGGGTTCATCCTAGGGATGCAAGGCTGGTTCAACATTCGAAAAACAATACACGTAATTCACCACATAAACAGACTCAAAGACAAAAATCACATGATCATCTCAATTGACGCTGAAAAAGCCTTTGACAAGATCCAACACCCATTCATGCTAAAAGCACTACAGAGAATCGGAATAGAAGGAACATACCTCAAAATCATAGAGGCAATATAC
>PVLC010024774.1:0-24294 GCA_004027655.1 Graphiurus murinus | reverse complement strand
ACTTAGGAGACTGAGACAGGAGTATCGGAGGTTCAAGGACAGCCTCAGCAATTTAGCAAGATCCTCAGCAACTTAGTGAGACCTTGTTTCAAAATAAAAAATAAAATAGGAATGGGATGTAGTTCAGAGATAGAATGTCCCCGGGTTTAATTCCCAGTACTGAAATAAATAAATAAATAAATAAATAGATAAATAGATAGATAAATAACATGCAGGTAAGTGTATGTACCCAAAACAAATTGTTAAAAAAAAAAAACAGAATTTGTTGTACATGTAAGCTCAATTTTCCTTCTCCATATTTTTTCTAGATTTTTCCGAGTTTTTTTTTTTTTTTTAATAGTGCACATGAATTACTTTCAAAATTGGGAAAAGAGATTGCTTACCATACTAAAACATACTGCCAGAAGCTGGGTGTAGTGGAAGACACCTATAATCCTAGTATTTGAGAGACTGAGATGGGAGGACCAAGGTTCGAGGAAAACCTCAGCAAGTAATAAGACTCATCAACCTAGCAAGACCCTGTTTCAAAATAAAAATAAAAAGGGCTCCATATGTATCTTGAAGGTAGAATACCCCTTGGCTTAATCTCCAGTATCCCCATTTCTATCTGTCTATCTATCTATCTATCTATCTATCTATCTATCTATCTATCTTCTTCATCCTCATCATTTATCTACCTATCTATTACCATAGAAGGGACAGTTTCCTTCTGAGAGTGGCTTTTGAGAAACATTCTCTTATTCGTAAGGATTTTAAAGCTCATAGATTTACAGTATATTCTGTATCAGTATTATTTGTTGCACTCAATGTTTGATCATCAGCTCCCAGTTCAGGGCATTCTTGGGAAGTTGACAGTATTTCTTTATTTCAAAGGTGTGACAAGTTACCATGATCACTAGAGAATGTTGTCAGCAGGTTTGACAGTGTGGATCAATATCTTCATGTGTCTATTGCTGTCTCTGTGTCTATGTTTGGTTACTTTCTCTCTCTCTCTCTCTCTCTCTCTCTCTCTCTCTCTCTCTCTCTCTCTCTCTCAGAAGTGGGAGAGGGAAGGTACAGGAAATACCTAAAACTCAGGAAGGAGAGAAAGTACAGGGATGATTGTTTTAATCACAAGTGCTCTAACCAAAAGCTGTATCAGATCTTGAGGAAATACGGCTTTTAATATTATGCTGTCATGAAGTCCCAAAGTTTCATACTAATCTTATATACCATAGGATGTGTTAGCAAAAGTAATTTTAATCTATGTCCAGGAGAAGGTCAGGGTTAGCTTAAGGGGCAATTGTTGATGATAAAAGGCAATGAAGAAAGCACCAATTAAAATTAAAATATATTTATTGAAATTTAGACATGTGTGTGTGTGTGTGTGTGTGTGAGAGAGAGAGAGACAGAGAGAGAGACAGAGAGAGAGAGAGACAGAGAGAGAGAGACAGAGAGACAGAGAGAGAGACAGAGAGAGTCAGTCTGGGGATTGAACCCAGGGGCATTCTACTTCTGAGCTACAACCCCAGCCCTTTTTTTAATTTTTTATTTTGAAACAGGATCTCACAGGACATTATTAGGTTGCTGAGAATCTATCTAAATTGCTGAGGCTATTCTCCAACCTGTGATCCTCCTATCTTAGCTTTAGTTTGTAATTAGGATTACAAACCCAAAGATGCTATGTTTTAGCTGGAGTCACATAACTGATTTTTTTTTTTTTTTTTTTTTTTTTTTTTAGCACTGGCCCTGGTACCACAGTTTTGAATATTCTGATCTTTCAACATACAGCACTGACTCCTATTCCCAAGTTAATATTTCCTTTTTATTAGTGCATATTAATTATAAAGAATAGTGGGTTTCATTGTATCATATTCACTATGCATAAACTTGAGTTGATATTGCTCACAAAAAACTGATCTCATAGATATAATTTTAAATGATTCTTCTGTTGACATTTATTCATAGCCAGCAGTTGCTGTTTTAATTTTTTAAAAACTCTATATATTTATATGGAAAATAAAGCAATGGAAAAACTGATGGTTATAATCTGAATTTCACAGAATTGACATACCCTAGAGAGTGTAGATCAGGAGACCCCATGAGCTACCTTATATAGTCTAGAAGCAACACACTGAATTCAGCCAATTTTGTTTCTCCTGATTGGTGAATGTTTCATTTAAAATTCAAATTTACAAACGTTACCATCATCACAAATCTGTATAAGCCTGGAGTCTAGAGTTTAGGGAAAGAATTACTATTTTATTTGCCATAAAATTAAGAGAGATTAGGAGGAGAGATGTGTGTTTTCTTTGGCAGAAATTAAGAAAGAATGTGCTTTTCCAAAGTCCAATGGCCAAGAATTGGGTTCTTTTCTGTGTTGTTAGGGTCTCAACTGAGGGAAATTTTAATGGTTCTCAGTGGTTTTAGTTTGAACCTTTTTGAGATTAATATTGATATAACTGTCTATGAAAACTGGGGAAAAAAGGGACTGATGTAGGTGTGTGTGTGCATATGTGTGTGTGTGTGTGTGTGTGTGTGTGTGTGTGTGTGTTAGCGGATGGTGATGGTGGCTTCAGGTTTTTTTTTTTTTTTGCTTTCTTCAATCATGCCCCTTCTCTTTGATAGTACTGTGGTCACATACCAAGACAGGTTTGGCAATTTTTCTTTAATTCTTTTGAGGGATAGGAACAGAAAAAAATTATTTCCTGTTGGTTTGGCTCTGAAAACCTGAACAGTTCTAGTAGAAGCTTGGTACAATTCTTGGAATTCCAGGTACTGAAGTACCTACTGATCACCTTTGCTATGCCTGTGTAGTTACTGATTAGATTTGGAAGGAAGTGAGGAAGAGGAAGCTGATGGAAATATCCTTGGTTATCAGGTTAGTCTTACATCTCTGGATCACAGGAAACTGTACTTCTATATCCTTCTTTGGGACCAAGTGGTGTCTTGGGTTGCCAAAATTAAGAAAAATTGCCTCTACCTTTCTACTTGTTTGAACTCAAAGGTACTCCTAGAATGACTTATGATGAGGAAAATGAATATAGCCATCATTATAACCTAGCCTAGGGGAAAAATACTCATTGCTTACCAATTCATGTGTGATTTTTCTAGTTTAAAAGTACCTTCTATATTTTTCTTCCTATCAGCAGGAGTGCAGCAGTTTAGTTTTTGTCAGTAACATACACAGTAAAACCCTATTGGTAGTATATGCTTAGAAATCAAGTCTAAGCATCAGAATATTAGTCTTGAATGGGAACTGACAGCCAATTGATTCTCATGGGAAAAGACGAAACCGGGTACTGATGAGTGGCCCAGACATGGACACATGAACACATGATTTTTCAAGGAAAACAAGAACTTAACTGGACTGTCCAAGCTTCTAGTTTGTTTCTCTAGTATCAAAACACACAAAATGTGGGGAAAATACTGATACCATGGATTTAAAACTCAGATATTTTCCTGAAATTTCTAGGTTGACCAGAACCTTGTGCTGCTGCCTCAACTTGTTGGTTAATAACCTTGCGGCTTATGTACAAACCAGGGCAACTCAGGTGAACCAGTTTAACCTAGAGACATTAGAAAATCCTTCTGCAGAAGTAGAAAAAAAATCAGATCATTCAGGACTCAACCACAAGCTCCAACTTGTCATGCTTATCTGAGTTTTCCTTTGTTGAAAATGTTGTGGTATCTCCCCAACAGCCTTCTCTTGGTTGGAGAACTAGTCAGGGCCAGTGGGATCAATTAGTTGTCAGGAAGAGCTCATGAGGTCAATATCTTAGGGGCATATGACACTGATGGAATTATGTGATACCACAGAGACCTCTCCTAGCACACAAATGAAGAGTTGGTGCATGCAGACAAGTCATGTGGAAAATTCCTGTTCTCTCTCAGCCTCCTAATGTACTAACACAAGTCTAGAACACAGAGCAGAGCTTCGATCACAGTAGGCTCTCAACAAAGACTAATATTGTAGGCTCTCAATAAATGCTAGCACAGTAAGCCCTCAATAAAAACTTCTCCAGGTAATGAATAAACCACTGATTTTACCATGCTACACACATATAATAGTGGAGAACAAGACAGGTAAACGGACAGAACAAATGGAGATAAATTGAAAAGGGTTCTCTATGGAAAAATCACTAGTTCTGGACCCTTGTGTAGAAACTTAAATGGTCTTTCTTTTTTTATACAAACCAATTGCCTAAGCCTAATCAGTGATCTTATTGAGCTTCAATGTCTTCTTTTGAGAAATGGCATTGATAAGGTACTTACCTCCTGGGGTTGCTGTAAGGAATGAGAGAACTTAGGTGAAGCCTCAAGAATGTCTCAGGTTTGTAGTTAGTGCTAACTAAACATTATTCTATAAACTTTCTGTCCTAACACTCCTCTTTGTAAAATGGTGAGAAGTGTAGTTCTTACCATTGAGGTTTGATGTACAGATTGAGTAATAATAACAGAAACTAACATGTGAGTGTCTCCTATAGGCAGCATATTATTCAATCCGCTTTGCAGTTATTATTAATCCATTATTACCCCTCAGTGAGTCAGGTACTGTTATTATTCCCATATCACATATGAGAACATTGAGATGCAGATGGGGCAAGTACCTGCTCACATTTGCACAAACTTTGCATATATATATACATATACATATATGTACATATATATTGCATACATATATATTGCATATATATGCAAAAATTTTGCATATATATGTGCAAAATTCATATATGCACATTAATTTACAGAGTTACATGCACAAAATCAAGTGCTCCATACTTTGGGATAATTGGAAGCTATTTTTAAAAGAAACTTTGATGCCCATCTTATACCTTACCTTTGGAACCCAACCTCTTTACAAGGCAAGAGTCTCCTTGATATACACATATGTATTATCAGCCATGAATGGAAGTTGGGAGAGTAGGAAGAGTCAGTGGCAATTTCTTCCCACTATCAGTAATAACAAACAATAGATGGTATTTATTTAGTTCTCTCTGTGTGCCAGGAACCATGTTAAGCATTGAGCATGGATAATCTCATTTAATACTTACAAAAGACCTGTAATATGGATACAGTGGAATTCATGCTTCTTTTTATGGATTAGCAAAATGAGGCAGGGAGACATTAGGTAAATCGTTCTAAGTCACACCTGCAGCAAGTGGCAGAGCCAAGATGCAGACGCAGGTGGCATGCATGTCCTCTGAAATGGGCTTCCATCCACTCTACTATTCTGCCACTTTATTTGGGAAGCAATATAGGGGAGATCTCCTAAAAGTGGAAGCATATACTGATTTCCTTTTTTCTCCCTACGGTGTATTAGTAAAAGCTTAAACATTATGAGAAGAATGTAAGTCAAGATAATGAGAGGTACCACTACTGAAAACCAATTATGCAGAAAGCACATACCTTATCTCTAATTTTCATCAGAACCTTGCAAGATAAATGATTATTACCTTCATTTACATGTAAGAAAGTGGAGGTTCATGGAATTAGGTAACTTGCCCAAGGTCACACAACTAGTAAGTAGTCGAGGCAAGACTGGAACACAAAGTTTGTGCTCATTGCACCAGCTCCCTACAAGAAATAGTCTTCTCATCTGCTTTTAGTTATCCAGTGAACACATTGAGGCACTGGCTTTATCAGCAATAATGATGCTAATCTGATCTCCCTCTGTCTGTCTCCTGGTCTACCTCTTAGTGCCACCTTAGTGTTTTATGAAGATCAGCATACAATTTATAAATTGCTTTGTCCTTCTTGAAAACAAGACATAAACTCCTGCCTGACCGTGGCTTTGGCCCCTCTGCAAGTCATCCATCATTTGCTTGATGCCTAGAAGTTACTAAACAGTGAGAAGCAGGCTTCTTTCACTCTGTTCTACTATATTGGGCTTGTTTTCTGCTACAAAAAAAAAAAAAGCCATGAAGCAGGGCTTCACATATAGGTCAGTGGTAGAGCACTTGCGTAGCATGTACAAGGTCCTGGATTTGATCTCCAGGATGGCAAAACCAAACAAAAACAAACAAACAAAACCAAAAAAATAATGCCACAAGGAAGACAGAGAAATGGGAAGCAGTCTTTTCATTCTCAATAGAAGACCCTAACTGGTTGCAAAAGCCAGAACCTAAGAACTCTCCTTTTCTTCTGCCCCTTTCATCCAGCCCATCAGTAAGTCCTCTTCCCTCAGATTATCCACATCCTTCCATCTAAAGTTTTCCTATAATCCAAGACATCATCCTGTCTTGCCTGGAGGATTGACTAACTTATCTCAGGTCTCCTGAGACTTTCCATATGTTAGTACTGCAAGTTTGCCTTCAGAGAACCCCTTTCTTGTAGGCAAACCAGGCTGATTGGTCATCCATGCCTTGGTCTTTCATAATAGTCTCCTAACACATTTCCCAGTTTCCAAGTTTGCCTCCTGTAATTTATTCTCTATCCAGTAGCCCACAGTGCAATGTTTGACATCATAAACCAGTGTGTCATTTCCCAGACTTAAGTCTTGCCTTTAAAGAAAATCCCAACTTCTTATCATGGCTTAGAAGGTACTGCATAATTTGGTCCTTTGCTATGTCTCCAGTCTCAACTCATTTCATGTTCCTCCTTCAGTATTCCATCTAAGTCAGGCTCTTCTCCTCCCCAAGACCTTCATCCTTGCTGTTCCTTTAGCCTGAAATGTCTTTTCTCCAACTCTTTGTATGTTGACATTTGTAATCATGTAGATGTGTGATTCTTTGATTAATGCCAACTTTTGAGAATTGAAGCTCTTGACTACCTAGTTCATCATGTAATTCCTAGTGAACAACACTGGGGTTGACACCCAAAAAGTCCCATGAAATATTTACTGAATGGATCAATGACTGAGTGAAAGAATTGATGAATGAGTATGGGATTGGTAATAGAATTGCTAGTGAGATTTGCTATCGAGATTCCATGATCTGAAAGGCCAGGCTCCTAGAATCTAATGAGCAAATTCCACAGGGCAGGATAGGAAGCAGAGGCCAGAGCTCCATAGGCCATGCCAAGAAACTGGGATGCTTTCCAGGGGCTAGGGGAGTCTCAAAGAGGTTTTGAGCCAGGATGTGACATAATTCTATTTACATTTTTGAAAATTAAAGTTGGAGAGGTAGGTAGGAGCCCCTTTGGCAAGAACTGCCTTCATCCCTGAGCAGACACAGAAATTAGGGTGTGTGTTTACCATGGGTTTTATAGAGCTAATGGGTGTTATTGCTCCCTTGATTAATTTTTTTAAACAATCAACCAATTAAGAATCAAAGGGCTCCGTAGCTCCTACTGATTGTATTTTCAAAATGTGTTTAATCACAGGTAGAGATTAGAGAAAGGGCTTAATTGATGTTAGGAATGGCTTCCAATGGAGCAAGTCAGCGGTGCCATTTGTTTACAGTTGAATTTTATAGAACATTGCACAAGGCTCACACCGAGGAAAGAAGACCTCTATCCACTCTAAGCACCTAATAGCCAGAGTTCTGTTACACCAAAGGGGCCTGGAAAAGTAGGTGCGGGGAACGAGTGAGTGTTAACTACAGTAAATATGAAAGGGTTGGAATACTGCCACAGAAATAGCGTGGAGATGAAGCCTAGGTAGGGGCACCAGAGTTAGATTAAAACAGCTCAGTATTCTCAGAAATCAATCAAAATTGTCAAATACCTATGCAATCTTGAACCCATGAAATGAATTCTCTGAAACTTGTCTCCCAGTATGTAATGAATGTGTTGCTATACGTTATCTCTCTCTTCTTTGTGATTTTTGTGTTTTGTTTTTAATGTGTAGAGTAAGTTACTACTCTTTTTATTTGTTATCTCCTGGGTTACAAAATTGTATAGCTGTCTGTCTCTTCTATTAGCTGGGAGATCCTTAAAGGTAGGGATTACCTTTTTTCTCATTTTTGAATTTCTTTATAATATTTAGAATGAGATCTTTGACATAGTAGATGCCTAATAAATATCCTCTAAATCTAATTCAGAGTTCATTCCATTTTTGGAAATCTCTGATTATATAAATTGTAGCCCATAGGATAAGTACAAGGCTTGTAGGATGGTGTTTTCTAGGCATCTAGGATGTTCTCAAACATCCTAAACACTAGCTGGCCATGGTTTCCATCTGACCAATGGGTCCTCTTCAAGGATAGCTGTGGCTTGGGTCCTTCCTTCTCTCTCAGTTGGCTGGGCCATAAGCTTCTCCTCTGGAGCTCAATGGCATGATTTGAACACTAACTACATTCTGTTGAGTTTATATTGGACCTTTGTCCTTCTAGGTTGTGACTTTAGTGGGGTTTAGGGATTGGGATAGTCTAAGCTTCCAATGGAAATAATTCTGGGAATACCACCTCACCTGCTACTTGTGTTAGGTTAGTGATACATGAGCCTGTGACATAACTTATTGCAGCAGTGGAAGTTACCCCCTCAATTACACAGGATGCCACTGACTTGCCACACTTCTTCCTTTCCATCTCCCTTGTTTCAGTAGCACTTCAGAATCTGTATGTCTACCCTCACAATAAAGCTGTCCCTTTCCTCTCTCAAACTTGTCTCTCATTTTGTTAAAGTTATTGCCACTGAAATACATACATTTCAGTATTTGCCCTTGAAGACAGCTCCTTGCATTGCAGTAATCATCCAGACACTGCGAGTCCATTCCTAGAATGTCTTTCATTTGTCCTGGCTTCTCTCTTCCCACTTTCCTGGTCTAGGCCTATGACTTAACACATTACTATGAAAAATTTCAAACATATGCAAAATAAACAGAATAGACTAATAAACCTTCATGTACCTAACACTTGGCTTCTATGATTACCAATATTATGCCACTCTCCTTCCACTGCCCAATTATTTTCATTATTATTTCACAGTATTTTTAAAGTAAGGACATAGCACAAATTTTGTCGTACAAATTTGACAACATGGAGACATACATTTAACCCATGCATCTATCATGATAAGTCAATCTCTCAAATCCCTCCAGGAATGCTCTGCTCTGGTTTTTCATCTTGAATTAGTTTGGTTGTTTTGGAAATTCACAGAAATGGAACCATATGATCTATTCTCTTTGACATCCAGCTCTTTCATGCAGTATCATGTCTGTGAGACTCCCCTTGTTGTTATGCATCAGTAGTTCATTTTTATTATTGCTGAGTGGTATTCCACTATATTAATAAATCAAAATTTGTTTATCCATTCTCCTATTGGTGGATATTTATTTGGATTGTTCTGTGGTGATTGTGAATAAGATTACTACGAACACGTATGTGCAGTGCTTTTTTTTTTGTTTTTTCTTTTGTGGTACTGGGGATTGAACTCAGGGCATTCTACCTCTGTGCTACACCCCAGCCCTATTTTTTATTGTTTATCTTGAAACAGGGTGTCACTAAGTTGTGGAGGGGCTCACTAAGTAGCTGAAGCTGGCTATGAACCTGCGATCCTCCTGTCTCAGCCTCCCAAGTACTGGGATTACAAGTGTGTGCCACCACACCTGGCTTATGTGCAGGGTTTTCATGGGCCTATGTTTTAATTTCTATTGATAAATCCTAGGTACACAGTTGCTGGGTCACCACATTCATTTTTGCATGCATAGCTATAGAAATCTCCTAGGTCCC
The DNA here is from genome assembly GCA_004027655.1 of Graphiurus murinus. Taxonomy (NCBI): domain Eukaryota; kingdom Metazoa; phylum Chordata; class Mammalia; order Rodentia; family Gliridae; genus Graphiurus; species Graphiurus murinus. The sequence continues at coordinate 14,704 of PVLC010024774.1, read as the reverse complement.
CTTTCTACCTGGTATCAGCCTTAAACCTGGGCACCATATCATGTTCCTATACCAAAGTCAAATTCCATCCATATCAAATATCTACTTAGGAAGTGCCAGTGATCTCCCATTGTCTTTGAAGTCCAGCATACATGGCCTGGTATTCATGATCCCCAGAACTCAGTCTCAGCTTTCATTCCCCATGCTCATTTCCTGTCTCTCCCTGATGCTCTGGGAGCTGACCACTTCATCTCTTTGATCCTGGAGTCTTGTAAGACCATGGTCTATGGAGCACTAACCTTCTTGGCTCTGATCTGGGGCAGTTCCTGGCTCACAGTAGGACTCACGCTGTTAGCTGGTTGGTTAGTCAACACTGAGTGGTGCAGAGCTCATACCTCTAAATGCAGACACAGGAAAATGCCTTTGGAGTTCCTGCCATCCTCACTCCAGCTTCCTAGAAGGTAGATGAGATGTCTCTGGATGCTAAAATTCTGTCATTCTGTGAATTTTACTAAATTCACTGAGTCCAGAAGTCCTACATAGCCTATGCCACTGACAACCACTGATAGGGTTTCTGAAGGGCATGATGGAAAGAGCACAGGAATAAGAGTCCATTGTCCAATTCTGGTCTCCTTTCTACCCTTTACTGTGTTTTCTTGGTAGTTCCATCCCCTGAGCCTCCATGGCCCCTTCTGGGACACTGGGAATGAAGATGAGGGGTGGCTTGATGATCACTGAGTTCAAGCCTAAAAATCACTCTGTAAAACTGAATGTCATACAGCATTAAACTAGTTCTGCTGCTTCTTTTTGTTGTTGGCAGGACCTTCTCCCTTTTTTAATTGTCCTTTATGTGCACTCAGTGCTGCCTAAGTGCAACCCAAACATCACTCCCTTTTCCCAAACCATCAATGCCAGCAGCCAAAGCACCGTTGGAACAGCGAGTACCTGCCATCGAACCTCACCCTGTGCTGGCAAGAGTTGGTCTCCAGTCACACGTTTGCCTAACGCAGACACATCTGCTGAGATTATACCGTTGGCTGCTCTGCAGAATGTAGAATATCCACCTAGCACGCAATGGTTATAACATTGGCAAGAGTCAGACATCTTTCTGCAAGGAGAACATAATCTTTATCCTCATCTCAGAGATGCTTAATTCTTCTTTGCCTCTATTTGCTCATCTATAAAACAAGAACAATAAAATGTCTATCTCACCGGATTTTCTCAAAAGAACAAATAAAACAACAGGTGTAGAACACTTAGAATTATGTCTGACATACTTGAAACACTCAACAAATATTAGATAATGTCTTCATCCATAATACTGTTATCTACATATTAGGGGTTTGAGAGAAGCTGGAGGGATAGAAACCTCACATTCTACTCTGCAAGGTTTTAAGGAGCTTGCCACATATGCCAACTTGTTTTGTTTCCTCATCCTTAAAAACATGTTCAAAATGGCAGCAGTGTCTCTAAGTATAAGTAGCCTCTGTTCTCTGTTTTCTTGGAAACTGATTTTTTTAAACTAGATAGCTCATCTCTTTGAGTGTCCCATCCCTTAGGTCCCAGCCATGGATGTCCTCTAAGGGTCACAGAGACAAGTGGGCAGTGGGCTCCTTGTACCCTCTCAGGAGGAAGGGAGTGAACTAGCAAACTCTTGGAAGGACAGAAGCTGAATGCTAATGTAAATGTCCTTCACAATAAGTGAAGAGGAGCAGAGAGAAGAGAATGGCCATAAACAAAAGCAGGAATTGTTCAAGAAATGGACTCTTTTCAGAAGCCTTCAAAGCCACCTTTCACAAAGCCTGGCAGGACTACAGTATCGAGCCTGGGAGAAAGCCAAGCATGGCCTTAATTTATTATTGTCAAACTGTTTGTTGTCTTTATTTGCCAAGACTTACTAATTGAACTTTTGTTATTCTGCCTGCCCCTCCAGAGAACAAGAGCCATTGTGATCTGGTCTCTGAGTCCTTATGGGGAACATGCCAAAAAATTGACCCATGTTTTAGTTGATTTCCTTTCCTGGTTCAGGTGGCTCTCTTTCTTCCAAGCATTTTTTTTTTTTTCATTTTAGTTCCAGTCTTGAGTAGGTATTTATACTGAAGCAGAATGAAGTTCACTGACCCAAGGAGAAGATTCTTGTTGAGAATCAGAAAGGTCGATAAAAAGCCCTGCTTCGTCTTCCTCCCATGGTGCCTCAGTGAAAGGGCCCTGCCTAGCTTCCACTGTGTAGGGAAGGGAAGTGCTCTTTAGACGAATGGTTCTCAAAATGTGGTCCCAGGAGCAGCATCAGTGTCATGTGGGAATCTGTTTGAAATTCAAATTCTTGGACCCTGTTCCAATGCTACCAAATAGCAACCGTGTTTTAACAAGTCATCTGAGTGATTCTGATCACTCAACACTAAAATTCAAAACTAGTGTTGTATTCCAGGGTTTCTCAATCTTGGCATAACTGACATTCTGGGCTGGGTGATTCTTTGTTGGGGGGGGGCTGTCCTGAACACTGTGGGATGTTTAGCATCATTCCTGATCTCTGTGCACTAGATGCCAGCAGGCATCACAACGTGACAACCAAATGTCTTCAGTCATTGCCAGTGGTAAAATCACCCCTGGGTAAGATGATGGACAGATTATTTACCATTCCTCTGGGCTCTGCACTTTGCTCTCTGCACATTGATAAACAACCACTCTACTGTCTGGGTGCCTACTAAGCTCAAGATAATGATGAGTGCAACGTGTAACCACGAGGCAGCTTCCTAAAAGCACATGGAGTTTTCAGTCTTCCTAACTCTTTCTTTTTTTACACTTTTACTGGTGTCTCCCTCCCTTGCCTGTATATATCATTTACATTGATGTTGATAATTTCATCTCCTTAGATAGCATTATTTAAACGGTTACCTTCATTACATCTCTATCCAGCCTCAGGCAAATGCACATTGCTTTGATTTTAAGAGCTAGTTCTTTTGCTGGATTACTTGCTATATCCAAAACAAAATAAAACAAACAAATGAATAACAAAAGAAACAAGAAAGCCTTAGGAGATTGCCCTCCTCTCATCCTCTCATTTGTTTGTTACCCCCAGGGGAGAAGAAACAGAGGGACTGAGGAGTTCACAGGCCCAGGTGATGAGCTCGGAGCTCGGTGATGTGAATGCTGTACCTGCTCGTCTTTCCTTTCACTATCAACGTGGAGGATTTCCTTGTGCATTTCAGGGAAAACACTTCTTCAGGCCGATTCTATAGTGCCTCTACCATTGGGTTCTTAGCATTGTTACAATTGCATATGAAGGGTACTCAAACCAGGAAAATGTGCTTCTAGGTTTTATTCCAACCACTGGCCATTTAGGGTTTTGACAACGTTTCCATTTCAGGAAGATGGACTTGGCAAAAATTGAGTTGGATGGTGTTTCAGTCAGGTTTTTAGTCACCATGACCAAAGTACCTGACAAGCACAACCTAGAGGAGAACATGGTTTGTTTGGCTCATGGTTTGAGAGATTTAGTCTATTGTTGACCAGCTCCAGGGCAGAAACAGGGGCAGCCTGGCATAGGGGAGAACACCACTCAAATCAGGACTGTATGACAAGGAGCAGAAAGAACGAGAGAGGAGGGGGTCAGGGGCAGATATAGTCCCCAAGGCCACGCACCCAGCGACTCATCTCCCCCCAGCCATACCCCAGCTCCAAATCTGACTGCATAGCATAGCCCATGAACTTCTCTGGGGGACATTTTACACATTAACATTAACATTAAATACACATTTACATTTAACAGATGGATATAGCCAAATACAAATCAAATTGCTCAGCCGGGCGTGGTGGCGCACGCTTGTAATCCCAGCATTCGGGAGGTTGAGACCAGAGGATCCAGGTTTGCGGCCAGCCTCAGCTACCTAGTGAGGCACTCTGCAACTTAGTGAGACTCGGTTTCAAAATAAAGAATAAAAAATAGGGCTGGGGGTATAGCTTGGAGGTAGAATGGCCCTGAGTTCAATCCCCAGTACCACAAAAAAAAATAAAATAAAATAAAAACAAATCAAATTGCTCATATATAAATGCCAACTTAAAGTTACAATTCATTTGTTCATTTGTTATGAATCTACTATGTACCAGCAAGATGGCAGTTGTTTAGAATGGGACAGAGAAACATACAGCTGCTGCCTTGGGGGAACACATTGCTAGACAAAGGTAGAAACCATTGCAAACAGAATCCAGAGCCCTTGATGTAAGAGGAAACCATGAACATCATATGCTTCACCACTGAAGTGCCTGGCACATGCCAGGGACTTAATAAGTTGAATGAATCTTAGAAAGGAATATCTTAGAAAGGAACCATCATTTACAGACTGATAAGGTTAAAAAAAATTTAGCCAAAGAAAATACTACATAGATTTTTTTTTAAAGGAAAAAGCAAGAGTTAGATGTTCAAACAGTGGAAAGGTTATTTCAGGCAGCAGGTAAAAGGACAGTGAGATAGGCTAAGCATGGTGGCTCTGGGAAGACTTTACCTTTAGGAAGGACTTAACTGTATGGAGAGTGTTTTCCTGGTTGTCTATTGCTATATAACAAGCCGTCCCCAGAACTTAGTGGTAAACAACTATTTTGTTTTGATTGTAATTTTGTGGGTCAAGGAATATGAGTGATTCATCTCTCATTCACTTGGACCAGGTGGTATGGCCAGGGCTGAAGGTCCACTTGCAAGGTGACTTCTTCATGGATATCTCTGATGTTCCTTGGCTTCTCTTCCTCTCTACATGGTGACTCCTTATTGTGGAGCTCCTCCATGAGACTTGGGTTTCTTAAAATATGGCGGTCTCAGGGCAGTTAAGCACCAAGTTTCCCAAAGAGTGAATATTCCAGGAATGAGTATTCCAAATGGCCTAGGTAGAAGCTACCTGCTTCCTGTGATTTAGCTTTGGAAGTTTCATATCACACTTCTTCTACATTCTAATGATCAAGCAAGTAGCTATAGCCAGCTCAGATCCAAGGAGAGGGGACAAATAGCCCTTTCCTTTAATAGAGGGAAAGGTTTGTATTCAAAAGGTCAAGAGGAAAAAGTGTGTGTGTGTGTGTGTGTGTGTGTGTGTGTGTGTGTGCGCATTCTACCTTTGAGATACACCCCCAGCCCTTTATTTATTTATTTTTAAATTTTAGACAGGGTGTCACTAGGTTGCTGAGAGTCTTCTAAGTTGCTGAGGCTAGCTTCAAATCTGCAACCTTCCTGTCTCAGCCTCCCAAATACTAAGATTACAGGCATGTACCCCCGTGTCCAATAAAGGAAAGGAATTTGATGGGAACCATCTTGACGGAAAGATTCCTCCAATAAGCTCAAGGATTAAAGGAACTGGGACTGGAGAGTCAGTCCTGAAAAACTTGAAGCATCAAGCTAGGGAGTGAGCTGTGTATCCTGAATTGTGTGAGGATCTATGAAAAGGTTTAAGTATGACAGTGGCCTGATTGGATTCATTTTAGAATTATCCATCTCTGAGAGCCATGGAGAATGGGGTAAAGCAGGATGGGGTTGGAGGCAAGGAGGTGAGATACCAGGAGATCTTGATGGCCAGAAAGAGCAAGAGTAACTAGAAGGGACGAAGGCTGGACGAGACTAGGAGGAAGATTTCTGACACTTCTCCCAACACAACCACTTTCCCTTCAAAACCTCCCAGAAGAAAGCTCTCACTTTCTATTCTGGGAACTGAGTGGGGGGTAAATGGCAGCTGGCAACTAAGCCTGTCCTCAGAGGCTTAATAGCCACACGTTTTCAGGTCTGTTAGAAGCTGCCACTGAGGAAAGCAAACAGGATTGGTGTGAAGACCATTAGAAAAGGCCCTCGAACAAAGACTCCATTTGGCAGCTGTTGCTCAGAGCTGAGTGAAAGAAACAAAAGAGTTTGTTGAGCAAACATGAAAGAAGCCTAATTGATGCAATTAAGGTGAAATTAAATAAAGGAAGGTTTTAGCCCAAAGTTCATGGAAAATCTTTCACAGGGTGTCACTGGAGTAGTTATTTGGCGCTTTTAAGTGAAGGGAAGCGCAGGATGTGGGAAACTGGCCTATGTGACCCTTCGAGTAGATTAAATTAAGTGTGGTGTGGAGTGCCTGGGTGCAACTGTTTGGCTCTGCTGCCCCATCCGGGGTGGGGAGGAAGCTGGGATTGGGTGTGACGGGGGAGGGGGGGTAGAGGCAGGTAGAAAGGAAACAACTCCAACAAAACCAGTCTTTTGTTATCATCCCACCCCATTTACTACAATTGGAGGTTATCTTGTTCATTACAGGCTTGCTGTCTATTCCTTCCCATTCAACCACACTATCCACACATATACACATGTGTGGGCATGCTGTAGAACCCCAGGTCTCCTTGGAAAATAGCTTCCGAGAGCCCCATCTGTCTGTGTTGAGAGTCTTAAATACTAAAACCCAGAGGTGAACATCTGTACCCTACACATGTTCCCAAGCACTGCTCAGACCCCTCAGAACGACCCCATGGGAAACCGATGCCTGACACCAGCCTAAACAAGTGCATTTGTTTAACACATAGTTGCCTGGTACTTACTATATGCCAGGTTCTCTTTTAAATACACTTTATAAATATTAATTCGCCAGATCCTTACAAGGACCTAGGAGGTAGGAGTACTCCTATCTATGTTTTACAAATGAGGAACAGGTATAGAGAAATCAAGTTTACCCAAGCTACTGAATGGGGGAGCCCAGGTATGCAAACTCCAGAGACCACACACTTTAGTCCTATATAAGACCGCCTTGAATTGTAGTCAATGGCTCATGGAGTGAGAGGGCAAAGTCCACTGGGAGCAAGCGGTGCAGCAAGTGGGATCTGAATCCTGGTCTGGTCTCTAGGCATGTCTACTCTCATTGGCGTTGGTTACTAAGAACAAAACTTACCTCCTGGGTTTGTCAACTTTTTATCACTGTGACCAAAATACCTGAAAAAAACAACTTTCGTTCATTTCAGCTCATGGTTTCCATCCATAGTTGGCAGGCTCCAAGGGAGAAACATTCATGGCGGAAGGCTGTGGTGCAGGAAAGCTGCTCAGCTAACAGCAGCCAGGAAGCAAAGAGAAGGGTGGGAAGGAGACCAAGGACAAGATATAATCCCCAAAAGCACACCCCCAGTGACCTACTTCATCCAGCCATAGCTCAACTGTCCAAAGTTTCCACCTCCTCCCAGTAGTCCATTCAAATCAATTAAATAGATTAATCTGTTGATGAGGTTAGAGCCCTAATGATCCAATTACATCCCCACGGCCCCACCCTGGACTTGCTGCACTGGGGACCAAGTCCTCAACACAGGAGCTTTAGGGAGCATTCCAGATCTAAATCAGAATACCTCTTGGATAAGAGGAGTCATCTAGAAAGGCTGAAAGGACATGCCAATCAACTGATATATGGATAATTATTAGAATGGTGGCCTTTCATAGGGAGGGATGAATGCATTATGAGGACTCAGCCTTTTATAAACAAATGCATACAAATTTAAAAATCCAATCAGAGGGAAATTAGAGGTTTCAAAGCACAAAAAAATGGGGAAGGAGGAAAAGCTATAGAAAGGGTTAAAAACAATGTTAGAAATAATTCTAGTTTAATTTCCTCATTTCACAAGTGATGAAAGTAAGACGTAGGTTAGTAATTGTTAAAGTTAATGTTGATTAAAAATGCCAAAGAGCTTATTAGAAATGCAGATCCTGATACCGCTTCTAAATCCTCACAGGAGATCATGAATGAGCAAATATCTGATTCATGAATTTGAGAGTGAGGCTCAGGAATCTTCTACTGACAGATTTAAAGACAGGAGCATGTCCTTAGGTGATTCTGATGCTGGTAGTTCATGGACCACCCTTTGAAATACACCATCCTAGGGAAGAAGGAAGACTGTTCAAGGCTCATACTTGTCAGTGGCAGGTCCTCTCTAACTAATCCCTGTTTGTATCGCAGACTATCTTTTAAACATCTGAAATCACTTTGGTAGTTTAGTAACATAATCTATAATATATAACATAATATAACATAATCTATAATATGTATAACTATGTATTGTATAAATTACATATGGCTTGGTTAGTATCTTCTTGTTTAATACTTTTTTCTGTATTTAATACTTAAAAGTAAGTTCACAGCACAAACCAATGAGCTTCAAGAAAACACGCTGATTTTTTTTCCCCACCTTCTGAGTAGCAGCAAAAATTGGGAAACAGAAGTCATGAATATACATGCCAAAGGCATGTTCTCTGGCATATCTAGACTCTCATAGAATTAATCTAATAGGAGAAGGGTTTATCTTCAATAACAGGGCAGAGGCAAAATAATAGCCCCAAACTCAAGTCATCCAATTTGTTTCATTAAAAACTTTATTGAAGCCAGGTGTGGTGGCGCACACTTGTAATCCCAGCATTTGGGAGGCTGAGACTGGAAGATCTGGATTCTCGGCCAGGCTCAACTACCTAGTGAGACCCTCCGCAACTTAGTGAGACCCTGTTTCAAAATAAAGAATAAAAAATAGGGCTGGGGGTATAGCTTGGAGGTAGAATGCCCCTGAGTTCAATCCCCAGTACCGAAAAAAAAAAAAAAAAAAAAAAAAAAAAAAAAAAAAAAAAAAAAAAAAAAAAAAAAAAAAAAAAAAAACCAAAAAAAAAAAAACTTTATTGAAAAATAACTTTCATTTCTTAACAAACCCACCAAGGCAGAATCTACATACCAAACAATTCATGTATTAGAAAAGGGCATGTTAATGAGTTTTACTAAAGTTATACAGCTATGTACCTCAATATAGCTTAAAATGCTAATTACCCCAAAGTTTTTTGTACCCATTTGCATTCAATCCCTGTTCTCACTGTCAGTAGCAAACAACTGTTGATCTTTATGTTGCTATAATTTTATCCTTTCTAGAAATTTCATATTAATGGGATCATACAATATGTGGTCTTTTGTATCTGGCTTCTCCCACTTACTGTTTTCGAGGTGCATCTGTGTTGCTGCTTGTATCATACCTATTTATTGTTGAGTAGTATTCTAGCATGTGGATGTATGACGAATATGCAGGCTCTACTTCATGGGCATTAGAATGTTTCCAGTTTTTTGTTATCTTGAAAAATGTTGCTATCAACTTGCATGTGTAAGATTGTGGATATACATTTTTATTCCTCTTAGATTTATTCCCAGGAGTGAAATTGTTAGGTTATATACTTAATTGCTTGTTTGTTTGTTTGTTTACTGCAGAACTGGGGATTGAACACAAGAGCATTCTAGCCCAATTCTATTTTTTATTTTGAAATAGAGTCTCAGTAAGTGGCCAAGGCTGGCCTGTGATCCTCCTGTCTCAGCCTCCCAAGTACTGGGGTTACAGGCATGCACCACCATGCTTCACTTATTTTTATCTTTTAAAGAAACCACTAAGCTGTTTTACAAAGTGACTGTACCATTTCAGATTGTCATCAGTGAAACATAAGAGTTTCAGTTGCTCCATTTCCTCATTCAGTATTTTACATTGCCTTTTAAATGTTTTGCCATTCTCATCAGAATGTAGTGATAGATCATTGTATTCAATTGTAGTTCCCTAACAACTAAGGGTTTTTGGCACCTTTTTTGTTCTTATTATAGTCCATAAATCTTTTGTGAATGCTTGTTTCAAACCTACAAGCCACTTTTAGTAGGGTTGCTTGTCTTATTATTTGGTGTAAAATTTCCTTACATATGTCAGACACATACCCATTATATATAACTCACTAAATTTTATCACAGTCTATGGTTTGTCTTTTCAGTTTCTTAAATGGTGCATTTTGAAATGCAAAAGTTTTTAATCTTTATGAAGTCCAATTTTATGCTATGGTTTTCATGTCATATCTAAGAACTATTTGCCTAACCCGATATCATAAAAGTTTATTTGCCCCTATATTTTCTCCTTACAAACATACTTTTAGCTTTTACATTTTGGTCATTGTTCGAAAATATTTTTAAATGAACAGAACTGGAGAACATCATGCTCACTGAGAATCATCCAAACTCAAAAAACTCAAGAGTCTCATGTTTTCCCTCATATGTGGAAGCTAGAGATACAAAATAGGGGAAAGAAGGAAAGGCACCTCAAGAAAATTAGGAGAGAGATCAATAGAGTAATGGCAGGAAACGGGGGAGAAAGGAGGGGAGGGAAAGCAGAGATAGTGGAAAGGACACAGACCAAGTAATGCTATACACAGATATGAATGTATCTCACAAATCCCACCATCATGTACAATATTAATACACTAATAAAAAAATCTAAAAAAGAAAAATTGCTGCTTTAAGAAAAATATTTTAAAAATTGTAACTAATACATAATCATTGCATGTTTACAGGGCACATTATGATATTACAGCACATTGTACAGTATATAATGATCAGATCAGGTAATTGGCACATCCATCACCTCAAACATTCATCATTTCTTTTTGCTGGGAACACTCGAAATCTTCTCTAATAGCTATTTTGTAATATACCATTAATTTTTGTCAACCATAGTTACTCTATTGTGCTAGAGAACATCCGAAATTACTCCTCCCATCCAGCTGTAGCTCTGTACCCATTAACCATCTGCCTTCATCTCCCTTTTCCTCTCCCACCTTTTCCAGCCTCTTCCTCTACTTACTGAGAGTTTTTGTGAGTTTGATATTATCTTGACCTTAAATGTTAAACAGAATTCACCAATGAAGCCATCTCTCTGCTCATTGGGTATGTGTGTGTGTGAGGGGGAGATTTTTAATTATTAATTTAATTTCTTTTCTAGATATCATCTACTTAGATTTTCGTATTTACTTTTGAGCCAGCATTGATGATTTATGTATTCCTAGGAATGTGTCCATTTCTTTCATGTTGTCCAATTTATTGGTAAAAAGTTCTTTATAATATTCTCTGTAATGTTTAAATTTCTCTAGGTTTTGTGATTATAGTGTAGTAATTTTTTGTAGTAATTCTCTCCTTTTTCCCCTTAGTAAATCTGGCTTAAGTTTTTTTTTTTTTTAATTTTGTTGATCTTTACAAAGAATCAACTTTAGATGTAATCAGTTTTTTATGTTGTTTTCTATTTCACTGATCTCCATTCTGATCCTTTTTTATTCCTTCTTCTTAAGAGTTTGTTTCTCTTCCTCTTCCTTTTGTTTCTTGGGATAGAAGCTTAGATTACTCACATTTGAACTTCTTTCTTTAGAAGATAAGCTTTTAAATCTATAAATATCCTTCTAAGCACTACTTTAACTATATGCCATACATTCTGATATGTTGTGTTTTCATTTTCTTTCAGCTCAAGATATTTTCTACTTTATTTTGTGATTCCTTCTTATGCCCATTGAATATTTTGAAATGTGTTAACATTCAAATAGTTGGAGGTTTCCCGTATTCTCTTGTTTGTCATTTCATTCCATTGTGGTCCGTAAACAGATGTCTAATGATTGAGACTTGTTTGTGGTCTAGAGTATGATCTAATATAGAGGATGCTTTGCCGCTGTGTATAAAGAATGTGTTGGTGCTATTGGGTGTGATACTCTACAAATTCATGTATGGTGGGTTGGAGGGTAAAAGAATAAAATGGTGAGTAAGACACAATTCTTGCCTTTTGAAAGTTCAATTCTTATAGAGGAATGGTCCTTAACCCAGAAAAATTTTGTCCCCCAGATGGCATTTGGCAATGTCTGAAAACTTTCTTGATTGTCCCAAGTGAGGGCATATGCTACTGACAATAGGTGGGTAGATTCTGTTAAATATCCTACAATGCACAGGACCTGCCCCCCCGCCCAAATAATTATCTGTCCTAAAATGTCAATAGCATCAAGGTTTAGAAACCCTGTTGTGGGGGATATAAAGGACATTGAGTTATAATTGAAGGCTTCAACACTAATTTGTATGCAATGACAATTACCACACTGTGGCTAAAATTGATCAACTGTGTAGCAATCACCACACCTCTTACATGTTTATTTGTCTCCTTTTATCACTGGACTGTAAACCTCATGATCATTGGGACGCACCCAAGTACTTATGTTGGTAAAAACACAGGGACAGACTTACACTTCAACTCTATTTCTACATACTAGGTCTGTGAGACTGTGGTCTAGTTCCTTGACCTCTTCAAACCTCAATTTTCTTAGTTAAATAATGTGAAAGTATACCTGCCTCATGGTAGTATTGTGAAAACTAAACAACTCATCAAATTAGGTACTTGACATAGACCTGGCACATAAATCGTTATTTTATTATTGTTAGTGCCATATCCCTTACCTAGCCTAATGTCCTGCGAATATGTGCAAGTAAATAATGAGTAATTGAGTTATCGTCTCTCACTTTCTTCACCTCTAGATGGTTTTGAGCTCTACAGAGTAATCTGAACTGGGATAGAACCTGCCCCTTTTTATTCCTTGCTCTACTTTCCACAGAGGCGGTCATCTATGCCCCCAAGAGATGGATAGGAGCCCAAATAGGACAAACAAGTGCAAGACAAATAGAAGTTGACTTTGACTCCACCCTTGTGCTTCCTACTAGCTGGATCTGAAATGATTACACAGAAGACAGCAAGGTTCATACCTCAAGAAGTCCCATGATGTTTTTCATCCTGCATCTCTCTGGGCCAACTTCTTCACGTTTGCTTCAGAGAAGCAATACTTCCTTCTGAAGAGCAGGAGCCTGCTATTGTCCTCCTCACCTCATTCCTGAGTCTCGGGTACTTCCTCCACCCAAGGAACCTCTCACAGATACTCCTTCTGCTTGTTAGGCAACCCTTGGATCTCACTCTGACTACCTCATCTCTTGTCCCCGTCAACTTCTGAGTGATCTGGCAAAGATCACATCTGTGAAGTAGTTTGCTAACTTTAAAGTGGTGGATGAGAGATGGGCATGGTGGTGCATGCTCATAATCCCAGTACTTGGGAGGCTAAGACAGGAAGATAGCAGGTTTGCAGCCAGCCTCAGCTACTTCACAAGGCCCTCCACAACTTAGTGAGACTCTGTTTCAAAATAAAGAATGAAAAATAGGACTGGGGGTATAGCTCGGAGTTAGAATGCCCCTGGGTTCAATCCCCAGTACTACACACAGAAAATAAATAAATAAAAATAAAGTGGTAGGTGAGGGTGGAGCTTTGCCAGCCTGATATCTTACTATGTTTGCTTTTGAGGGAGTATGTAGTGAAAGAAAACACACCTGAAGCCATAACAAAGCCCCTTGGCATATGAAGCAGGATTCACACGGTGTCAGAGAATCACTAACCAACCAGCAAGTCATGGACCAAAAGCTGAAATTCAGAAGAGGGAGAGCTTAAGTCCATTTAACACAGAACATGTGATTCTGTTTTAATATCTGGTTCCTACTATGCTCCAAGGTTAGCAAATACCTAAAATCACAAACAAGATCTAGAGCCTTTCTCCTTAAAATTTCTTTTTGAGTCATAGATTGATGCCCTCAGTGATGATGATGATGGTGGTGGTGGTGGTGGTGGTGATGATACAAAGAAGAAGAAGAAGAAGAAGAAGAAGGAGGAGGAGGAGGAGGAGGAGGAGGAGGAGGAGAAATAGTCATTTGGCCTTTCTGGAGTTTCTCAATGTATTTACTTAGAATCTTGCCTTCCCTGGTGACAGGATAGAGCAGAGATCAAAGCCAAGTGAAAAACGAAGTAATGTGGACTTAGAGAAGAAAAAGGACAGCACAGAGCATCAGGAACAGAGCATTTGCTTTATTTTTAAATGGTCATGAAAAGCATGTCCCATTTTTTCTGTTGTTTAATATTAAGGACTTAGAGCAATTTGTTGAATGTCAACACAATAATGAAAATGGTAATAACTAACATTTTTTAATGTTGAGTATGTATGGACACTTTTCTAAATACATGTATATATTAATTTCATTCACTTCTGTCAAAAATATTTCTTGACCATGTATGAAGAGTTTCAATCTAAATAGCAAACAGAGGGAGACTCTCTAAGGAATACTGCAATGCAAGCTGGGTGAAATGGCTCTCATCTGTAATCCCAGTACTTGTGAGGCTGAGACAAGAAGATCGTAGGTTCAAGGCCAGTGTGTCGTAGCTTAGCAAGACTCTGTTTTAAAATAAAAAATAAAGAAGGGCTGGGAGTGTAGTTCAGAGGTAGAATGCCCCTGGTTTTAATATCCAGTTCCACAAAAACAAAACAAAGCAAAAAAACTGCAATGCAGAACATGCAAAGTCATGGAAACCATGGACTTCTTCAAAGGAACAAGGCAATAGGAAATTGTTCAAGGTCAACTGAGGAGGATTACATAACTTATTTTGAAGCTCTACTCCTTGGCCACAGAAAGTGTGAAGATCAATAACAAGGGTAGCACTGGCCCAAGGTAGAACAGTTATTGGACAGATGTCCATGTGGAAATATTTTCTGTGTAAGTTTCCAGTGGCCTTTGTGCAAGGTTCAGGTTCTGGCAGAGTCTTAAGTGATAGTTCTTGTTATCAGACACTGGTGCATGAGATCTCCCCCCACCCCCCACCCCAGCTTTATTTACTGACTTTTTGGTAGGCCTTGGCACAAGTGACTCCATTTTGAAAATGACAGTTTCTTACAAGAGCTAGGCACTGTTCTACATTCCAGGGATACAGCAGTGAATAAAGTTCTCAGAAGTCCTTTATGGATTTACACTCCCTTACATCTCTTTGAGGGAGTTGGTAAAAAACAAATAAATAAGCAAATTAGGTAGAATATTAGAAGGCAAAAATCATTACTGTTGA
>PVLC010024773.1:0-24295 GCA_004027655.1 Graphiurus murinus | reverse complement strand
TTTTTTTTGCGGTACCGGGGATTGAACTCAGGGGCATTCTACCTCCGAGCTACGCCCCCAGCCCTATTTTTTATTCTTTATTTTGAAACCGAGTCTCACTAAGTTGCGGAGTGCCTCACTAGGTAGCTGAGGCTGGCCGCGAACCCGGATCCTCCGGTCTCAGCCTCCCGAATGCTGGGATTACAAGCGTGCGCCACCATGCCCGGCTCAGTCAACTGATGTTTGACAAAGGAGCCAAAAGTATACACTGGAGAAAAGACAGCCTCTTTAACAAATGGTGTTGGGCAAAACTGGTTAACCATATGCAGGAAAATGGAAATAAACCCTACTTTCTCACCCTGCACAAGAGTCAACTCAAGGTGGATCAAAGAACTGAAAGTTAGGCCAGAGACCTTGCACCTACTTGAAGAGGGCATAGGACCAACACTTGAACACATAGGCACAGGTAAAAACTTTCTCAACAAGACCCCCAAAGCACAAGCAGCTCAAAGGAAGATCAATACATGGGATTGCATTAAACTGAAGAGCTTTTGTGCCTCAAAGGAAACTATCAAGAACCTCAACAGAGAGCCTACAGAGTGGGAGAAAATTTTTGCCAGTTACACTTCAGATAGAAATTTTATATTATTTAAAGATATGGGATTTTTTCTTTTGCCTCATGTCTTTTCACAATTGAATAAGGGGAAATTAAGACTCCTATTTATGTACTATTTTTGTTCATATCTTTCCTCAAACTTAACTACGAATCTTTCATTTTAAGGATTTTCTGGATAATCTGGTAGGGTACAGCTAAAGTCATGCAAAGGGGAATGAAAACCTTTGATGGAGATATTAGAAAAGAAGAAAGAATGCAATGAATGGTCTATGTATATATCTCAATAACGTAGAATGAAGTTAGAAGTTTGAAGTGTTAAACATAGAGAAAAATACTCCATGGTGTGTGTGTGTGTGTGTGTGTGTGTGTGTCTGTGTGTCTGTGTGTGTACACTGTGAAGTAACACATTGGAAGCCCATGGGCCATTTCCAACTAGCAGAGAAGTCTGTTTGGTCAGTCAAGTGTGCGGTTGTGGTGGTGGTGGTGATTAATTTTTAATGAAGCAAGATTTTACATAAAATTTCAGACTTCTTGGTGTTCCTGAAAAATCATGTGGCAACATTGGATCCACATGACCACATACTCCTGAATCTGCAGTGAATGCCCTTTTCAGAGAAATATATACATTTTAGTGGACACAGTCCCAACTGAATTCTTAGTTTGGCCTACTTCACTCACACCAGTCTTTCCTAAGTATTTCAGTCTACTCTCCTTTGTTTAGAGAAAAGCAAATTGCCTACTATTGTGTTCTAGCAGCTTTCCATGTGATGTCTACCTCCACCACCCAAATATAGGTTAGGGTTTAGTTCATCTCAACTTCATTTCTTTAGCAAGATAAAACTTCTCTATTCTGCTTCTCAAGTGACTTTAAAAATATGACTTTTTTTAAAACTAAAAATGATGATACTATTGCTCTAATTTGTAAGATTCCAATAAGAATGCCTACTGTTTTCAAATGCAATGTGAGTGTGTTTGTGTGTGTATGTATGTATGTGTATACTTGTATACATAAATATTTATGAGAAAGTATATTAAGTAGATGAGGCAAGAAAAAGTAGATTGGAAAGGCAAACCCAAAAATAAGAGGAGAAAGAGAGAGCCTCAAAAGAACAATCAGATTTAAAACCATATGAAATGAGGAGGGTCAGTATAGTTTGAAAAGAGATAGGAATGGGAGACAAACCAAAAAATGTAAATTCAATATAAAATCTCATCAACTATGTTTAAAAAGCTAACCACAAGATGTTTTGAGATGCCATCACAGGAATTTGATTCCACAGATTCTCAGGTCAGAAATAGGTTGAAATGAAGCAAAGATATAATAAGGCTCTGAATTTCACTGGGATCTATAAATTTAGTACAAATCCCTTGCTCTTTTCTTTAAAGTCAAGTAAAGTAAATTAGATCGGACTGGCTAAGCAAATCAAATTAACTGATTGCATGGATCTAGTGAGAAGTGCAAAGCCATATTCTAATGAATGAAAAATCCCTTGCCTGGAATTTGGCAGTAGGGAATGGCAGGGATTGCATGTACAGTGGACAGGTAATAGTAAAAAAAAAAAAAAAAAAAAAAATGTTTACAGGAGACAGAAGTAGGATCAAGTCAATTGACTGAATGAGAGAAATAACACCAATGGTAAACTAACCATAAGCTTAGTTTAGCAACCACTGTTTTTTTGTTTTGTTTTGTTTTGTTCAGGAAGATTTTTTGATGTGGAAAAGGAGGAGTGAGGAAGGGACTGGCAGAATATGCATAGGTGTCAGTGCTGCCCTAGATTTTAAACATTGCCCATTAAACACACCACAGGGTTTCCACATTGAAGTGTCTCTAGGAGGTGCATCAAGAACTTAGCCACTATTCTCAAGTACCTGTGCATGTGCTTTCTCTACTGTAGCTTTGATATCTTAATAATTATCATTAAAGTAATGATTTGTAGCCATTTAAAAATCACATTATACCTCCTGATTACTGAGAAAAATTATATACTCTGTGAAAGTAGCCTAATTTTACTATGCTGAATATTTTCTCAAGTAGCACAAAAGTATTTACCATACTGAGTTTCTTAATTCTCTTGAAAGTAACATAGTAAGGTTCACAAGAAATGATGTGGGTTTTCCCACATGTAAATCCTAGTATGTTTATTTCAGCTTATGGCTGAGTCCAAAGTCCTGGACTTGATTTCATTTCTTTGTATTTTAAAATTCCTCTAGTTGCTGCATTTAAAATGAGATTTACACAGCAGCATGCTGTTTCAACCACTATTCATCAGCTTTGTAACTAGAAAACTCATATTGATTTATATAAAGGAAAGCAGCTAAAGACATTTAACCACCAGCAAAATAACAAGGGTTATATTCATTAATGAAACAAAAGAAGTTGGGGACTAAACAATGGCATTTCAATTATGCAGCAATGATAATGTAAATGGTTAGAAGAATTCATTCTCCCTCTAAAATATAGTTGAGATATCAAGTATTTTTTCTCTCGTACTGTGATTATTTCAGTAAAATATGGTTTTATCTTGGTTATCTATACCACAGCAAACAGAAAATCCTTTCAGAGATAAATCTTACTATTCTTTGAAATTGTTTCCCATTGTTAGTGTGAAAGCACTTAATGTGTATTGAATGATATTTCCTTTATAATTACCATTTACTTTATAGCATTTATATTAGTAAAGATAAAGGTCCCTCCAAATTGCTGTCAATCTTGAAACTCATGGATATCTCAAAGCTTCCACTTGCCTTAGTGTTAATTGGGAAAGTAGGTGTTTACACTGATTTCCTAATGTTAAAGCACAGACTGAGATTGCAGCATGTCTCTATTGCACTCATTTCTCAGTCAAAAACTCTTATCACTTAGTTTTTTTTTTTTTTAGTTTGGATGGAGTTTCCAAGTTAGTATGCTTATTAATATTTAATAACCTATGAAACTATATATGTTATTGGTGATCATGTATTTCCATTTTCATTGTTACAAAATTTTTACCAGTTTATGGCATGATATATTATTTATATTTCCATATTTGGGTTGCCAAAAATTCTCTCAAACAGAGATAATCATAAACAGCCAGCTTGATTTCACAGTCATCTCATGTGTTTTTTAAAAAGGCAGGAGTTAAAATCCTTCACACTACTGTAGCCTAAAACTGGTAGATTCCCTAAGGTGATTTGGAAGGAATTAATCCTATTTCCCACCTTCTAGAAAAGTACTATATTGTTCTGACAAATGTTAAATTGCCTCACATTCAGATACAAAGGAATTATCTTATATATTTTCATAAACCATCAAAAATGACAGTAACGTTAAAAATACCTCACACATACGGCATAACATGATGTTGATCATTTAAAAATGTTATTTCAACACTCCAAAATTATTCAGTATCCTAGCTCACTTTTGATGATTTTTAGAAAATAAGAGGAAATTAACATGTATTCTCATTTGCATTCTGCCAAGCACTGTGTTATGTGCATGTCCTCCTTTTCTGAGAGTCAACATATCAAGATGGTCAGGACCACAGTCCTGAGTTTGTATTCTGTCTCACACTTGTAATTATTAGGTGTGTGACTTTGACTATCTCAGTTATTCTCTCTATGCTTTACTTTTCTCACTGGTAAAATGACTGGAGTTCTACAATCTGCCTCTTAGGGTTTGTTAAGAGGATTAAATAAATTACTGTAAGTAAAATATTCAAACACTGGTTGACACAATTAATATTCAACATTGGCATCATCATTGCTGTATCTTATAGGTGGGGCACCTTTATCCTCATTTTATTGATGAGGAAATCCATGCTCATAGATTTGAGGCAATTTACACAGAAACAGTTTTAAGGTTAATTTAGCCAAATATGGTGGCACACACCTGTAATCTCAGAACTTGGGAGGCTGAGACTGGAGGATAACAGTTTCAAAGTCAGCCTCAGCAACTTAGCGAGATTCTCTTTCCAAATTAAAACGATAGCATAGGCCTGGAGCTTGGAGGTAGATTGCCCCTGGGTTCAATTCAATCCCAATCCCATGTAACACACACACACATACACACACACACACACACACACACACACACACACACGAACAAATAATAAATATTTAAATATTTTTCTTACTATATTATGTTCTGACTTTTTAAATTTTGAGCACATAGTTTCCCCTCTGTATATTTACTGAAAACAAAACAAAACTAAAAGAGATTCTTGGCTCTCCATGTTCCTTATACTAGATATAGTAGGTACTTTAAATCTGATAACTACAAAAAGGGATATTAATGGAGTTTAGTCCCTCCATTAATATAGTGTGTGTGTGTGTGTGTGTGTGTGTGTGTAGGAGATGAATATAAAGGACTTTTTGTTTTAAAATTTATGCGTGAAGCATAGACTTTTTTATTTTATTTTTCAGCATGGATTTTTTATACATTTCTTGATTTCAACAGGGTTACGTAGACATTTACAACATATCAATCATTGTCAGAACACAAATAGCACCACTTCTTCGTTTTACACGTATAGCCCACATTCTTAACATAGCCTGGCCAAGCAAACTTTCTAGAGTCATAAAACCATAAACCTTTAGGGTGATATATTTACTTTCTAAGAAGTAGGAGAGTCTTTCATCTACACATCCTAGGAGCAATCTCCAGACTTCGAGACACCAATGTAGCCATAGCAGAAGAGTCAGTATAATTACTCATATATGCAGATAGCAACTGCCAAGGGGGAAAGGGCTCAGCTGGACTCCCACAACTCCCCTGTTTTTGTTTTAAAATGCATAAAGGACTGTGCCTGTCTTAGGTTTTTTCCTACCAGGTGCTTATGCACCAAATAAGGGAAAGATGAAAAAAAAAGAAAAAAAGATTTGTTATACCAGGAGATTTTTGATCTACGTAATGGGGAGCCTATTTCTATTAATGTGGCAGAAACATCTAAGACATTTGTAGATCGGCTTCAATCCTTGGTGCCCTCGTTTACCTCCTTGCTGGGAGGAGTTATCAGATTAGCAGCAATAGTCATTCTAGGCTTATGCATTCTACCACTCCTTGAACGTCTTGTGATCAATGCCTTTGTTAATATACGAGGGGATTTACATGGAATAAAACTGCAAGCATTGCCTCGTACAGAGCCTGGTAGTCAATGACAGGTTCGATTTTCTCAGGGCAATATCAACCTAAGACAGGGCTCATTGAATGACTCATCGAGACCCCATGAGGGGTAAGCATAGACATTTTAACATTTTTTTTTTAATCAGGAAAGAAGACAAAAGACAGTTAAGGAAAATCATGATTCAGTAGAAACACTATGTAGTCATTTAGATAAAATCAAAATTTGTAAAAGGGAAATGAAATAGACTAGACAGTTATTCAGATCATATACACTAGTGGGCAAATAATGGGCCTTTAAGAATCCAGGTGAAAGGCAGGGTTTTGGCTGTTGAGAATGCCTCTAGAAGTCTTTTCTACCATCATAATGTTCATTGATTAATGTACACAGGAGATCTTAAGAGTATCATGAAGCCTTTTTAGACTTGGTTCTTGGAATGGCTGTCCATTCCACTTAGTTTCACTATAATCTTTAGTTCTACACTAGACATATCTGGTTGTACCTTTTGTGCTATTTACTCTAGAGACTATTGGTAAATGGTAGGAAAAATTGAAAAGTACCCTAAATTAAATAGATTACTTTTTGTTCCATGTTCAGTTAATGACCATATAACTTTAAATGAGTTGTTTTTCTGAGACTTTAGACATACTTTATTTAAAATTTCATTTTTTTCTTTAAAAATCATGCTAGCAGCTTTTATTTCATTATATTTCTAAAGCAATCCTGTGGAATAAGCTGACAATCATCAGTACCTCTATTTGATAGTCTAGGAACCTGGGTTTCCAAAAATGCTTTCCACTTGGTTAAATGGAACAGAGATTGGGTTTGGAATAACGAATACAAGTAGCTAGTAATTACTTTACACAGTTCTAAATATTTCATGTTCGTTTATTCATTTTGTCTTTACATGAAATGAAAGCTGTTATTATATCAATTTTACAGATGAGGTGACTCAGGTATAAGGTTCAGTGTCTAGCCAAGTCATATCTAATAAATGCCAGAGATGGAATTCAAACCCAGACAATCTAATTCTATTAACCACTTGACCAAACTACCTTTCTAAAGACAATACAAATATTAAACTGTGGTTCCTGCCTTCAGGTTATTTAGTCTCTTCCAAAAGTAGCACAAGTTTAAGTATGCTTATCATAGGAATGAATTCTTATTTCTTTGGAAGGAATTAAATATTGCATTTATGATGTATATTATTTCAGTACTTCTGAATTTGTCTAGTTTTTACATTCTTGCCTTGTAGGGCCTGGAGGCAGAAAATAGTCTTTCGCTTATAGCATTTGAGGCTGAGGCCATTAGGTTTGTGATACTGAAATAAAAATATCTGCTGTCGCTGCTCCAAAACTAACCCGGGGTGGAAATATAATGGGGATAGGAATTTACATGTCCATAGGACTCAAACCATATTTTAAAGCCACAGACTTCAGACTACTACACTACCGATTACAAGCTCCCTATTAATTAACTCCTTTCTCACCGGATCCTACTGGGTAAGCCCAGTTCTAAGGGCCAGAGATCAGCACTGTTTCACTTTCTCCGGGTTTTACCAGTTGCAAAAGGAAGGAGACAGAGGGAAGAGTTAAACAGGTAGAGAACTTGGTTCAACTGAGGATGTCCAAGGCCAAGGCAGAGCAGGGAAAGGTGGAAGATGAGCAGAGGCTGCAGCAAAAAGCGCCTTGTCAGACACACAAGTCTGGTCTCCAAGTTCGCGTATAAGCCCGGTGGGTCCCTCTTATGTCTTTTTGGCACCATCTAGGCAGAAATTGGAGCTTTGTTGTGCTCACTTAGGCCAAGGCCACAGTAAGGGGTGGGGCAGGAACGCTGGATCCTGGAGGACGCCAGTGCCTGTCTTTGTGAGTCGCGCTGCCCCTGCCTTCCTAGAAGAGCTGCTAGCTTTTCTAGGGTTCCTAGCCGGAGATCAAGATGCACAAGTGAAGCCAGAGCTCATCTTTAATCACCAACTCCTTGGACCCACTAGGCTGCCAAGCCCTGTCCAGGCACCCTTTCAGGTACCCCCCGCCCAATCACGACTAAACCCCCGAACAAGTGGAGTCTACAAACGCTTTTCCGTGGGTCTAGCGGCACCCGAGCATGCTCAGTAAGCTACATGGTTCTCTGATATCTATTTCTCTCTCTCTCTCTCTCTCTCTCTCTCTCTCTCTCTCTCTCTCTCTCTCTCTCTCTCTCTCTCTCTCTCTCTCTCTCTCCCCCCCCATCCTCCTCCCTCTTCCCTCTCTGATGGGGGAGGGAGGGTGGTGACAAGTTAGATGCGCTTGCGGCAGGTCTCCGCCCCCAGGATCCTGCTCCCCGGGTTAGGGGATGATGCAAAGGTAGAAGCACCTCTTTGCGCAGCATCCAGACCTGGAGGGGCTGCACCCGTTGGCGGAGCCCACCCATTCCCCAGCCCAAGGACCGGCCCGCCGCTCTCCACGGTACTGCGGAGATCTCAGCTCCGCCCTTCTCTTTCAGAAGGACAGCACCCAGCGTCACGTAACCCAGCCTTCTCCGGCTCCACCGCCGCCTCTTCCTTCCTAGCTTCCCCCCCCTTCTCCTCCTCCTCCTGCTCCCCTCCGTTGCTTGTTCTCCCCTTCCGCACTCCTGGAGATAGAACGCTCAAGCCTGGAGCCTCTGGAAAGGCAGCGGCAGTCGCCTTATCCGTAGACCTCAGGAAATTCTCTTTGACCGATGCATGCTTCAGCCTCTGGCTCGAGCTAAGGGGAATAACCGGGCAGGTAAAGAAGCTCAATTGGGGATGGGGGAGGGGATGGGGCGAGGCAAGCTGGGGAAGGATATCTTTCCCTATTGTAACTGATCCAGGATTTGCCACAAATACATAGGGAAGGATGGGTGGTGGGAGGGCGGAGGAGTGTAGATCTTGGTTGTTTTGCATGAAGCCTTCGAAATGGCAAGATGAGATGGTGGAATTGGGGTAGTTACTTAAAAGGTAAATGCAGTGATTTATTACCCAAAGGGGGAAAAAAAAAAAAAAGCAGACCAGTAAGAAATCAAAGCAATACAATAAAATATTCCTCCATCTATATCTATCTTTCTCTTCCTCGTCAGTCCATACTATGCCTATCCTTAATTTGTACAGTAGACTCCAAGAAACTGCACTGGTATTAGAGATGGAGCTTAGAGACTGGGCGGGAAAGCCAGGAAGAATTTTGGGCGTACACTGGTATTGAGGGACTTTGCAAACGCCAGGAGCAAAAAGGGACTTCTAAATTTTCTTCCAAAGATTTCAGGTTCTTTATGAAGATAATACATTGAAGGGTGCATGGAAAGGTGTGTGTGTGTGTGTGTGTGTGTGTGTGTGTGTGTGTGTGTGACCATAAACGTAATTACAATAAATGCAGCTGATGAGTACACAATATTGATCCTTCCAGTGACTTGAGAATGAATTTGATTCTAAAAACCAGAGAAAAGATTAATGAGGCTGTTAGTCAGCTTTTGAATTAGAGCGCTTCTTGTTTTGGCTGCAGTAAGATTGTTTTTCGGTTTCTTTTATTTCATACTCTAATTTGTGAACTCCAGGTCTTTCTGGAACCTAGAAATACAAATACAGATAATCTCTCACACACACAATGAGCTTCCTCTTGAGAACTGGGAGAGTCAGTTGACCTCCCTTGTGGCAGGAATATATATTCTTCCAGGTTTTCGCCCCTTCTTCTCTTCTATCCCTTAAAAATCACCAAGGCATATATAGTGGAAGAGGGCAGAAGATAGGGGTGCAAAAAGGATATGTGTTCTGTATAAAATTAATAAGATAATCAGCTCCAACAGAGCCCCCCCCACACACACACATGTAAAAAAGGCTTCTAAGACAGGAGACTGAGGATATGCTTAAAGTACTACTTCTGGTTGTGACATTCCAGATTTATTTTGCAAATTACTAAAAAATCCCTACTCCAGGGGGGAAAAATAAAGTATACTGAATAATATGCTATTACAGAGGATTTTTGAGAATACCTTTCTTTGGGCTTGGCAAAGGAGTAGAAAAGATCTGACTGGTAATTGTTAATGGTGTAGAATGTATCAGCCATAATAAATAAGCAATTGAGAATTTTGTTTTTGCCAGTGGGCTGTGTGTGTGTGTGTGTGTGTGTGTGTGTGTGTGTGTGTGTGTGTGTTGAAAAACAGAACCAGTCATCAATTTCATCTGGGGAGGAACTTGAAGTGGGATCCCCTAGCTTGGTAGCTCTCAGCTGACACCTGTAGGGATTGCTCTGAACTGAAGAAAAATGCTCTCATCTCCCTCCATAGAGGAGCAGCAGCACAATGCGGTACCATAAATTACTGCTAGTTTCAGCTTGTAGGAAAAAAAAAAGTGTTAATTGGATAGTGAGCTTCTGTGTCCATGCAATAAATTTGGTGTGTGTGTGTGTGTGTGTGTGTTGCAGTGGGGGTGAGGGAAATTGTGAGAAATGGTGAAAGAAATTATATGTGTTTGCTTGATGATACATTTGCATTTTTTTCAAATTGTGAGACTATTTTTTTACCAAAAAAAATGACAGAAAATTCAGCATTTATGATTTCTATACCATTTCAAGGACCTGTCAGATTACAGTTGAATAAAGAGAAGTAATTCAATAGCATAGTGAGTGATTCAGAGGTATGATTTTAAATTCTAGCATTCTGGAGCCATAGCAGCTTAGGTGACATACATGCTGACTGCTGTTCTGACTACACAAATTTTAAGGCTGACAGCCAGATGAGGACTGGCTGAGGAGGAGTTAGATCATTGCAGTTAGGCTAAATACTATACTATTATCCATCTAAATACTATACTATTATCCACTAATGACATTTGAGTAACAAATATTGATATATATTATATATATGTACTATATATTGCCAATTAGAGGTTTTCTTCTATAACAGATTATTCTTTTAATAAAAAGAATAACTATGCTTGTTTGAAATTTTAAGAGACTCCCAGGGAAACATCAATATTCCTGCTTTCTCTGAGAAAAATAAAATGGTAAGAATGCTATATAAATCTAAGTTGACAGCTTCTTGCCTAGATTTTGATCAACTTTGCCTATTGTGAAATTTCCTGTTAACTGAGATTTGAATAGCTTTTACTTTAACTATCTTGGAACTAGTATACAATATAAGTAGAAATCCTTAAAAGGGCCTTTTTTACCCTCTCTTCATATTTTTTTTTAAATTAAACTTTCTTGGTAAAAGAAAACTATAATTATGTCTGTATTTAAAACCTGGGTTACCTATTAATAGTTATAATAAGCAGCAAAGGTATAATACTTTGTTATAAGAATGTAATACTATTAGTAAACATTAGGCCTTGTAGGTCAGGAAAAAAAAGGCTCTATCCAATAATGTTACCTCTTGGCTTATACATAGTACCAGTTATATACTCACTCGCTTTCTGAGCTGAATAATGATTTATATGATACTACAATTAACTTTAGATCTAAATTTTTATTTTAATTTTCTGCAGATTTCTGCATCCTTATAAAAAGAGAAAATAAAATCAAAATGCATCATTGACACCCAACCAATTGATATGCTGGGCAGAGGCGGAGAAACCGAAGAGGAGGAGCTGTTGTGACTTTCACAACCAACAGCTTCCAGCTATTTCACAACTAGTGGGTTTGGGTCCTCTTCTTGGAGAGATTAAAAGAGAAGTGAAATCCAGTCTAGGAGTCCATGCACAAGGAATTTGGCTTAGGCTGTGGTGGTGCTGGAAGTCCATGATATGATGAAAGAAGCAGGCCTTTGAAGGTACTCTGGGGTTTATAAGTGGTGCCCTTAAGAAACAAAGACCCCTTTTCTTTGTTCTGGTTTAGGAAACTACTTCTGGAGGGGAAACACTTGAGGCATTTACAAGCATCAAGGATACTACTGGCTCATTGCTGGCTTCTTATCGTTCCCTGAGAAAAGCATTTGCTTCTTATTGACTGCTTCCTGGTTGTCGGGTGCCGCACTGGTAGTATCCTGGCAGATGAAGGCACTTGAGTGAGGATCAGTGGACACCACACACGCCCTTACGCTAGGTGGCTAGACGCAAATGGATCAGTGATTGCTCTAGATCTTCTGTTGATGCTGTTTTTAGAACGTTGCCTCCAAAGTGTATCCTCCCTTTGGTTTAGAAGTTCGGTGGCAGTCCTGTACCACTGGGGTCTACCTTTTCCAGTTGGAAGAGGACTTTA
Source organism: Graphiurus murinus (assembly GCA_004027655.1). Lineage (NCBI taxonomy): Eukaryota > Metazoa > Chordata > Mammalia > Rodentia > Gliridae > Graphiurus > Graphiurus murinus. Next base: position 12,416 of record PVLC010024773.1, on the reverse strand, counting down.
AGGAGAGAGGTAAGGGTTGTTGGAAGAGAAGAAGAAAAAAAGCTAACGGAGGGCGCATCCCTCCTGCTCCTGCCAATCCCGTTGCCCTATTTTCCCTTCGGACCCTTATTTCTTCATCACGGTGTCCAGGACCATTTTGACCCTGTCGGCCCCGGCACCCCCCCGCCGCACCCCAGCCCCGAGCATGGGGACGGCGTTGCTCCAGCGTGGGGGTTGCTTTCTCCTCTGCCTCTCGCTGCTGCTCCTGGGCTGCTGGGCCGAGCTGGGCAGTGGGCTGGAGTTCCCAGGCGCTGAGGGCCAGTGGACGCGCTTCCCCAAGTGGAATGCCTGCTGCGAGAGCGAGATGAGCTTCCAGCTCAAGACGCGCAGCGCCCGTGGCCTAGTCCTTTACTTTGACGACGAGGGCTTCTGCGACTTCCTGGAGCTGATCCTGACCCGAGGCGGCCGCCTGCAGCTCAGCTTCTCCATCTTCTGCGCCGAACCTGCCACACTGCTGGCTGACACGCCGGTCAACGACGGCGCCTGGCACCACGTGCGCATCCGCCGCCAGTTCCGCAACACCACACTCTTCATAGACCAGGTGGAGGCCAAGTGGGTGGAGGTGAAGTCCAAGCGCAGGGACATGACGGTCTTCAGTGGCCTCTTTGTTGGTGGCCTGCCCCCAGAACTGCGCGCCGCGGCTCTCAAGCTCACGCTGGCCTCGGTGAGGGAGCAGGAGCCCTTCAAAGGGTGGATTCGGGACGTAAGGGTCAATTCCTCCCAGGCGCTGCCTGTGGACAGCGGGGAGGTGAAGCTGGATGACGAGCCGCCCAATAGCGGCGGTGGGAGCCCATGCGAGGCGGGCGAGGAGCGCGAGGGCGGGGTGTGCCTCAACGGAGGCGTGTGCTCCGTGGTGGACGACCAGGCCGTGTGTGACTGCTCCAGAACCGGCTTCCGTGGCAAGGATTGCAGCCAAGGTAAGGCTCCTAGAGCCTTGGTCTGGTCAGGCGTGGGGAGGCAGGGTGAGGCAGGTGGGACCGGACAGGTGCATGGGGCCTTCCTTCTCTGGAGGAGATGTGACAGTTAATATTGAGTCGATGGCCTGTTTCTGGAGGCCTCACCAACTCCCCCAGCCCTTCCCTTTGCATCCTCAGAGTGGTTAAGCAACCCCCAGATCTGGTTCAGTTTACCTTGGTGTGTCCTTTCTTACCAACCTTCCAAGTGGCAAATAGGCCTCTCTTCAACTCTTTTTTGGCTTGCTGGACCCTGTATCCATACGGCCTCTGCCCACTCGAATGACCACTCTTCTTCCCTCCACCACCACTAAATCTATATACACAGACTTTGCCCATAAGATGCAGACAAGCATCTCTAAAAGATATGTTAGGGCCGTTGAGAGGAGCCCTATTTTCTGTTTCTTGTGTGCTCCAAAAAATAATTCCAATGCAGAGCACACATGAGACATGAAAGCAGTCAGTGCTAATGATATGTTCAAAGCATCATAATTAGGTAGGGGTCACTTTAGGTTGGTCTGGGCCCCCTCTGTGCAAGTGCTTCCAGAGATATCCCCCAGAGCTTTCAAAAGAGAAGGTTCTAATTTTTAGAAACACAAGTTTTGATCACAAGTTAACCATGTTTGGGTAACTTTAGAGGAGGGTCTATTTATTTAGGGGTGATTCTGGGGTGGAGCCAGGGTGTGAATTTTTTTAAGTTTTGGGGGTCTGCCTGTTTATGAGAAATCCTGTGGTGATCTCAGAAGGTGGAAAGTCCTCAAGAGGTGCCAAGCTCTGAGGAGTTATTTAGTAATGTGCATTTTAGCACATAAGCCTGGGGTGGAGAATTACAGCAACATGCCTCCTACTACTCATGCCTATCTAAGTACCTCTCAGGTTGAGCTGTATTTGGTGAAAAGTGAAATTCAGGAGAGGTCCCCCAGGGTCATGGTTGAGAATGCCCACATGTTTACTGTGGCAAAGCACAAGAGAGACAGAGTTCGTGGGCACTGCTGTGCTTTTCCAAATAGAGCGTAAAGACCTGCTCTTGGTTGTGGAAGAGAGGAGGGGGCATGCAGATTTTCTTCAGTAGCAGAAGGAGGAGTTTTGAAATAATACTGTTTTCCATGGTTCTATCCAAGTCCAACATTTGTCATATTTAAGTCAAATTTTCTGATTTCTTGACGTGTGAGACAGGTCAGCGAATGTTTAAAAATGTTAGAGTTTAAATAACATATTTCTTGATTAACAAATGCCTTGGGAAGAGACATAGTAGAGAAATTTAGATGTTGCTGAATGGGGAAGCTTCCGCAGGCTAAAAAACCCAGGATGCATGTGAGCAATATCAAGAGATTTTCTAAGAATATTCAGCTAATGACATTTATCGAAGGAGTGGAAGACAAATGTAATTTCTCTGGCTCTTTGGGCTTGAAATAGTGTGGAATTAAATAACAAAAATCATACCCAATTTTTATTTTCACCCCTTTACAAATAAAATTTTGTTTGTCAAGTGCTTTATTTTTTCTTTCTCCCTGTTGTTATATGACAATGACCAAGGAAAATCTTGTTGTATAAATACAGAAAAGCCTATGAACAAAAAGTGAATGAGTGATATGAAGGGATAGAACATAATGTATCAGTGCCCAAGGAGAAGAGATGATATCAAGATTTAAAGTAGATAGATAGCTTATGGGTCAAATCAAGGCGATCAACAAACAGATAACTGGCATTTGTGGCTGAAATGGGGAAAAAGGTGAATTATTAAATATTATTTTGAAAGCTATAGGGACGGAAGCTCTATGTGTGGCTCTTTTATTGTGTAATGTCTTTGTTTTTTGCTGACACTGCTAAGAGGAAACAGCCTTTGTAAATTTTATTAGACTTAGCAGTTTTCTCTCCTTTGACTTTAAGAGACATGAAGACTTGATACAATTTATAATTGTTTAAACAGCATAGGGAGTTAGTTAGGAAGGAGGAAAGCTGGTCTTTGGGAGTATTGTGTGGTATTCATGAGACTGGAGAGAGGGAGTAAAGGGTTATTTTATTGCATTCTGCCTTCATGTGAGTTTTTGTTTTAGGATGTTCTGGCTTAAGTAATTATAGATGACTCTATTCCGTGGCGCATATTGACTTCAGTTTTGCCAGTAAATTTCCAAGGATTTAAGATCAGATTTTATAGTTATGTGTTACAAAAACAGAACATTTTTTTCTTCTACTAAATCTAACTTACTTATGAATTGTGAATAAGATTGCTTTAGACATGATGATTTAAATAGTGTAATTTGAAGTTGCATACCTTTGCACTAATGGAAACAAAAAATAAATGTTATTTTATGGGGAAATATTGCTCTAAATATCCTAATGGCACTTTAAATTATAAAGAAGGCAATTTAATGAACTATAACTTCCTTTCTTAAATTAGGAAACAAATATGACACAATGACAGCTTGTACTGTGTAGGAGGGTGTTTTAAATGATTTTTTAAAAATTTTTCTATGCATTTTAATGTAGGGATCCAAGGATCATGCATAATCAGGAACAGTTATGAGTAGACAAAGCATGGGAAAAGTAATTTTAAAAAGAAGCAGAATTAGATATTTCTGAAATGCATTTTATTTTGGAAAATGGAGAATTCTTTCTATTAGATGAATAATTTGGAATTACCAAGATGCGTTTTGGAACAGTATAGTACCTGATACATAAGAAAAATCAACTCGGCATTAGGATTTTTCTGGAGCATTGATTCATTTTGAAAATTTGATCTGAAAACGGAGTACAAAGATCACTATTCATCATACAAGGGAAACAAAAGGCTGGATTCTTTTGGTTATCACAGAAATGGAAGATGGAGTGATAAAGGCATAGTCTGTCTTCCCAGAAGGATTGACTCCATTTTGCTTATTTTCCCTGTTTCATGTGTGTCAAGTGACTCCTGAATAATTAATTGAGAGTGGATGCCTCTCCCAACACCCATCATGTATTGATGGCTAGGGATAGATGATTTCTATTCAGATGAAGTATAAACAAAGCCCTGCCGCTAGCATGTGTTCATACTGATTGCCACATTTTTTAATAAAAATGAATAAAAACAAATAAATATACATTCATTAAAGAAAATTTAGGGGAAAAATAATAGACAAGCAAATATTAAAAACAAATCCACATTACTCTGGTCCCAACTACAATTCCATTTTTTACTTAATAAAAATGTCAAATATTATTTTAGTTGCTTTCATATTTAAAATATAAAAAGAACTGCTAAAAGACAATAAGAGTACAGCATGAATGTTCCCTGTGTCTTCCCGACCCCCAGCCTATCTGGTCTTTAAACAATTTATATACCTATGGATTTCCAGACTGCCTTATTGAATGAGTTCTTACATTCTTGGTCTGTCTGTTTGGACTTAGCACATTTTGGCTATTTACTTGTACACTAATGGAGAGAGAACACAGGAAAGGGAATGTGTCATAACCAGGTTTTGTCAGGGCCTGGATAAGGACATAAGCATTCTTATTACCAAGCCCTTCATTATAACATATGCTGAATAGGATTTCTAGCTCCATTCAAGAGAAAAAATACATACAAAAGTGGCTATAGGAACATAGCTAATTTATGCTTCGCTTGTGTTCTTTGACTCTGGGAGTCAGTCTCTGAACTCAACTATCCAAGAATGTCGTCTTTCCTGAATGATGGATGCGTATGGAGTACACAACTTTTTCAGTGAATCATACCCACCCAAGTGCTCCTGCACCATTATTATTTAATATATTTCTACTTAAGAGTACTAATACTTTTCTAGTAGCTTTAAAGAATTTAGGGACTTCCATGGCCACCCAGTTTAAAAAGTGAGAATAAAAAGATGATCAATAAGAAGTTACACTTCTTATGAATCCAAGTCACATGCATTTTAGGGTCACATATATTTAATTTTCATACCGGACGGGGAGTGACACTTTCTCATAGTGTATTTAAATTGCTATCAATGCAAATATTTCTGAACATGGCAGAGTGCTGTCATTTAATAAAGTCCCTATTTTCTCTGATTTTGCTAATGTGACTAGATAGTCAACCTTAGTCACTTGTGACTTACTCTTTTCTTTATTCAACAAATATTGAGTGCTTTGTATGTGCTAGAGTACTAGACTCATACAGTAAAATGGCAAGTAAACTCAGAAATATTTCTTAACATTATAGGCCTTATAATGAGGAAGCACATTAATTTTTTAATGGAAACATAAAATGGTGATATATATTTTGAATAAAAGCTGCATGGTAGTGAGAGAATTTAAAATAGTATAAGCTGACCTAACCCAGGAAGGTTTTTCTGAAGTGTGATATTAAATTTAAATTTGAAATATGAGGATTTAACCAGGTGGAGGTGGCAGAAAAGTATTAACTAGGTAGAGTCAGAGGTACAGAAGTTTGTATAGGAAATGGCCCATCATATTCCTGTTACTGAGACAAGGTCCCTTGCATATGGAGCTCTTATTCTTATTCAAGAGAGGAGTGGGGCCAGGCCATGCTGGGTCTTTTGGACCACGTCATGAATTTCAATTTTAATTGTACAAGTGATGGAAAAGGAATGCAGAGTACAGTATGGAAGGTGGGGATGAGGGCGGTATTATAAAATTTATATTTTAGTAATGTCACTCTGGCTAAAATTGTAGAAAACAGATTGAAAGGGGGCCAGAGAAAAAGAGGAAATACTGTTTTCTGTTTGTCAGTCAACAACATTTGCTAAGTATCCTCTGTAAGCTGTAGATTGAACTAGGGGAAAAAGTGGGGACAAAACAGAATTTTGTTTTTAAAGGTTCTTTAAAAAGAACCCTTCAGATTAGAGTTCTTGTCTTAAGAAAGAATCTTCATGGCTTTGGTTAGATATGGACAGCTAAGGCCATTCTTTGTTTAGAATACTTGTTTCCACTTGTGAAAAGCATTATATTAACCCTTTTTGTAAATTGTCACATGTATTTTTCTAGGACATACCTATCAAATCTAGGTTTCTGGATCCCTGTGGCAATACCATATTTCCTTATGCCCCCAAGTATGATAAATTATACTTAATTTGTCTTTAATAATGCATACTGGCTATTTGATGCAGCCTTTTTAATTACTATAATAAAGGAAACTATTATGTAGGTACTTATAATCTTTATAAGGTTTTTAAAAGATTTAGGTACTTATTGTATGAGCAGTTAGTGAACAAAAATGATTCAGAGATTTTTCCAGAGTTTTCTTTGAAGTCAATCATTACAGGAAAAGATGGATCACCTCTGTTCAAAATGTTTTGAGTGGGACAAAGAAACTCATCTGTAGTTTGATCTTGATGAAACATTTTGGGAAGCCTTTAATGAAAGCCATCTGTCTATTTTAAAAGCCTATTTTAACTATAAAATAATTAAACTGAATTATTATTGTAGAATCCCACAAGTTATGTGGAATATGTTATTTCAAGATTTTGTTTTCCCATTCTGAGAAGCAATTATAGTATAGAGGTTAAATTACCTTCTGGCCAGACTGCCTTAAGATTACAAGTGGTACACTAAGGCTTTGTAGTATTCAACTGTGAAATTGGCATAAGAATCCTACTCACTTCCTTGGGTTAATATGAGAAGTAAGAAGATGAATTCCAGTTCTTAGAATGGTGCCTGGCACATAGCATTCTGTAAGTATCTGCTTCTTATTTCTGGTATTACAAGCACTACCACTGTTATCACTCATACCATTTTTTAGGGTATTTTTAGACAAAATTCAAATATGGAACTTTTTCTTTACCATATAAATTCTAATGTAATAATAATTCTTGAGTTTCTCAGAAGTTTTAATTTATAAAGAAATGAAACAATAAAGACATTCAGCCTGTTTCTATTCTATACAACTGTTCTATTGTTTCTCAGGTCTAGCTGTGATTCAAGATATATTTTAAAAATCATATTGTATCTGTGAATTTTATGATTTAACACAAAAGCATTTGTAAAAACTCTTTTACTCCTCATATAATAATTGTATGCTATCCCAGTCCTGTATATAAACTATTTTTTTCTAATTTAATAACTTACTTAATATAGCATTGGATGAGGATGTACCTCAGTGATGGATACTTACCTAGCATGTGCAAGGCCCTGGGTTTGATTCCCAATACCAGAACAAAAGAAAGAAAGAAAAAAAGAAGAAAATAGTATTATAGTGTTATCATCTTTGGAAAATCTTTGAAGCCTATAGTTAGTTGTTATTTGTCGGTAATAGAAACTTTTTCATAGCTAGCATAAAAATAGGTGTATCCCATTTTTAATTTTTCTTTGAGGCTCTTCTATGAGTTAAAGTTATCTTCATGTATGCTACAGACAAGTTAGTGATATGTTTGAGTTTTAAAAATGTAAGCAAAATATTCTTATGGTAATCATAATCAGATTATACTTTTTCAGCATGAAATTATATATATGATAGTGAAATCATGTTCCAGTTTTATCATTAAATGAAATATAACATTTAAACTGATTGTTTTAAAAATTATCCCAAGTAACTTTATAAAGGACTAGAACTGTTTATTTGTTATTCTTGGCTGCACTGTGAGAATTGAGAATCTGTTCCACACTGGTTCCTGATAACAGTCATTGGCCAAATCCTATACCTCTTTCTCAATGAATATTTGTTGGCTGCACTGGTTGCAGTGTTAATACCTACACATATGTATTCATATTAGGTTTTATCATAGATAGTCATATTTTATCATCGAAGTAATACAGTCACTATTAGAAGTTGCTACACAGGCTGTGCTTTCAAAAAGTGCACAAGTATATTTAAGTTGAGTCAGAATAAAGTTTTACATTTACAGTTTTTTAGTTTATTAAGACTATGTAGTATCTAAGCCGGGCGTGGTGGCGCACACTTGTAATCCCAGCATTTGGGAGGCTGAGACTGGAGGATCCGGGTTCATGGCCAGCCTCAGCTACTTAGTGAGGCATTCTGCAACTTAGTGAGACCCTGTTTCAAAATAAAGAATAAAAAATAGGGTTGGGGGTATTGCTCGGAGGTAGAATGCCTCCAGGTTCCATCCCCAGTACCAAAACAAAACAAAACAAACAAACAAAAAAGAATATATAGTATCTTAATAGTCCACATGTATTTTTCATGTGTACTCTCTAGTTTTATGTCTCTGTCTCTTCTATTACTCACAAGTTTAGGAATAGATATACTTGCATAGTCTTTGCTGAGTAATAAGTCTTTAAATACTCCAAATAGAGTTTAATTTTTCTGTTCAGTTGCTTTAGATTTCATAGATTCTATGGCTTTGACTTTCTCTCTTATGCATGGATCCCATGTATTTCTACTTTAGTATGGAAATGAGTGCAGTGCTCTCTCAAATTCCTTTCTTGCTGTGTTGTTGTTTACGTTTTGTGTAAACAGAACATGATTTGAGAGCTGAAGAACTAGATTCCAGATGTAACTGCCTCTATAGTGGTTAAAAGTAGGATAAGGCCACCGATGTTCTGTGTTTTAATTGTCAAGATCACAGATTGGGAAACAACCTAAACATACTACTAATACATTGTTAACTTCTGTTAACCTACATCACTGAGTGTTCTGGAGTAGATAATAGATATAAACTCTTAGAAAAGCTTGAAAATCTGCAAGAATTATGTAATGGCTGCTGGATAGGGAATTGGCTGTAAGATGCTGTGAATGTTACAATGAAAATGTTAAGTATGTTTCTGTAAGTTTACTTTAGGATCGTTTTAGATGTGTTTCAGATCATTTAAGCCCAATAGTGTTCATTGGGTTTTGTGGAGTTCTATTGCTATGCATTGATAGAAGAGTGTATGACAAACTGAGTTAAGAGGTCATTAGTTTCCATGTCCTTCTTGGGTAAAATCTAAACAAATTAAATAAGTAATTTAAGGCTACAACTTATATGAATGAATATTGTAAGATTACATTCAAATCACATTCAAAACAGGCACAACTGATAATCTTTGGCATTAGAGGTCAGAATAGAGATTATCTTTTAGTGGTATTGACTGGAAGTGGACATAGAATAGAGCCTTGGGTATGATCTGGGTGGTGGTTATATGAGGATGTATATTTGTTAAAGATTCCTTGAACTATATACTTGCGATTTGTATACTTGATTGAGTGTAAGCTCTACCCCAAATTTAAAAAAATCCTTCAAATTAAAAATGATTGCTGCTTGATGAATACTAATGCATTTACAAAATACACATAAAAGCTTACAGCCTGACATGGTAATGCACATCTGTAATCCCAGTATTTGGGTGGCTGAAACAGGAGAATCGCAGATTTACATCCAGCCTCAGCAACTTAGTGAGGCCCTCTTCAACGTAGTGAAATTCTATTTCAAAATAAAGGGTAAAATAGGAGTTAGGAGTGTAGTTAAGAGGTAGAATGCCCCTAAATTCAATTTCCAGGACCAGAAAAAAAATCTTACTTAAAAGTAATCCCTAGTGGAAATCCATGGTGCAAATTTTAGAGAAAAAAAAATTCAAATATTTGTAACACAAGTCTAAAGACCATGCCAAAGATTGAGCATATTTATATATATATATAAATTTGAGAGTAAATGAGGAGAGTACTGTGTTTTAAATACCTGACACAACTTTTGACCTTGTATTGTTTTTCAATTTATCATGCCTTTATAATGTTTAGAAATAAAACATAAGTTCTTACTTTAGATTGGCATGTATTGAGTGAATATTTCCCCAACACAATTAGGTAATATAAGTTTTCCAATTAGAACACACAACTGCTGGAATCGTTAAGTTACTGAGTGATGAGTATGTTAGAAGAGCTCAATAAATACATGAATGAGTAATTGGATATTGGAAAAAGCATTACTAGGTAGCCCAATAATAATTCCCATAAAACTCTCTAAACCTATAAATGTACATGATTATCCCCCCAGAATATATTTCAAATTATTTCAAAAATAATAATAGGTGACTCTCCTTTAATAGTGCCATAACCTCCTCTTAAATTTTATTATGACTAAAATCATTCTATTTAGTATCATAGTTGTTATAACTGCTATTTAGTTTTTACTTATTTAGTTGTTATTATAACTAATATTTAGTTCTTAGGAAGCTTATACTGTGTTTCAACCATCTTATTTATTCTTTATCAGTCTTACTGGATAGGCTTTATAGAATTCTCATTTTATTGATGAGAAAAATGTGGGTCAGGAAAGCTCCCTTGCCAAAGTCCCATAGCTAGTAAATGGCAGCACTGGACTTTGAGCCCAGAAGTGCTCAATACCTCAACAGGCAGCTCTATCCATTGCATTTTCAATAGTGTAAGACTTCATAAATTCTATGGCTTTGGCTTTCTCTCTTGAACATGGATCCCATGTATTTCTACTTGAACATGGGAATAAATGCAGTGCTCTCTCAAATTCCTTTTTTGCTGCGTTGTTATTTACATTTTGTGTAAACAGAATATTATTTGAGAGCTGAACTAAATTCCAGATCTGGAATCACCTGTGTATTTCCATTATCAAACAGCTAAAAGAACCTGGGAATTTGTTTATTAGTTTTTAATTAGTGCTAATTTAAATGATTGACTTACAAGGAAGCCTATAGATTTGAAGATTATGACAGACTCTTAAAAATGTATCACTTTCTTACGTCAGCATACTAAAGAAAATAACATAGCTTTGTTTCTATAATGCTTGTTATTTGCTTCTTTTGTTGGCCTTCTATTCATATTATGCTTAAATGGGTTCGTTTTACTCTACAGGAACTAGACATAAAGCCCCAATATATCATTATCTATAGAACAGTGCAACTCTTTTTTGTCCTTTCAAATAAAATGGCTTAATTTTCACAAAATAATAACACAAATTTCTATCCATTTCAGTTTGGAAAGTAAAATTATTGAAAATATCAAAGTCAGCCGGGTGTGGTGGCACACGCTTGTAATCCCAGCATTCGGGAGGCTGAGACCGGAGGATCCGGGTTCGAGGCCAGCCTCAGCTACCTAGTGAGGCACTCCACAGCTTAGCGAGACCCGGTTTCAAAATAAAGAATAAAAAATAGGGCTAGGGGTGTAGGTTGGAGGTAGAATGCCCCTGAGTTCAATCCCCAGTACCGCAAAAAAAAAAAAAAAATCAAAGTCCATGGTAATTCAGTATAAATGCCACATAAACAGATACCAAGAGTTGCTACATTTGAATATGGTTCTTCTGAAGATATAGATGATGGTACGGTTGGTACTTAATTCAAATTACATAATGAGAAAAAGAGTGCCTCTTTTTAGATGAATTCACCTTCTCACCACATTGCCTAAAATTTAACTTAGGACTAGTTCTTAGAGTTAGAAAGATGTATTCTCTATACTGTTCCTGGTATACATGAGAAACTATTACTAGAAAGAAGTGGGAGGAAAACAAGTCTGGCCTGACCTGAACTGTTGTCTAGTTACTTCTGCTGAAAATTATCTGGACTGTAAGTAGAAATACACTGACACCACATTACAGGAATAAGTGCTACATCATATAGTACTTTCTTAGTTTGGTTGCCAGGAAGTGATCTGGTGGTCTAAAAGTTAGAAGAGGAGATGCCAAAAAGAATGTTACAGAGCATTTTCATATTATGAGGGGATTTCTAGGTTTAATTATAAACACAGTGAATCCACAGCTGAAGCAGCACTGATCAGAACGTAGGAGGTACAGTTGTTTGTGACCTGACAGTACTTGAACCTGTATGTGGAAACAGCTAAACTTAAGGGTTGCTCAGACATTGCTAGATTCAGCAGAATGCACTGCCCCAGTCCAGCAAAGAAATTAAAGACTTATGTTTTTCTCCTAAATAATGATGTCTCTCTATAATTAAGCGTACCTGAACTCTCCATAGGGAAATAGCTGGCATGGTAGCATATAACTATAGCTGCTGTATGGAAGACACTTTTCAGCTTAAACTATTTTATTTTAATGCAAAATTGAATTTTTTTCCTTGAACATAATGTAATTATTTAAAATTTTATAGGCTGCTTTATATACTGAATGCTTAGTTTATTGAATTAGAATCATTATAAAAGTAGAAAGTTCTATATTTCATTATTCAAATGCACGATTAAATGGGTAATAGGATACATTTATGAATGCCTATTTAAAAAATTGGGCCAACTTTCTGTGAAATGAAGCATTGAGATATTTTAAACTGAGACATTCACTTTTGCTATATAAATGTATGCATGTGCATATGTATACATACATAAAAATATAGAGAAGAAGATGACATGTACATGAAAAATGATGTAAGCAAAGGAGTTTTTAAAAATCTTGATAAAATCCTCAAAAATATAATTGGCTAAGATGTCATTAAACTCACAGTATCTTTATCAATTAAAATAGTCTTTTTTTTTTTTTGCGGTACTGGGGATTGAACTCAGGGGCATTCTACCTCCGAGCTACACCCCCAGCCCTATTTTTT
>PVLC010024772.1:0-24292 GCA_004027655.1 Graphiurus murinus | reverse complement strand
ACTTAGCTAGAATCTGGAGTCCAGAACTGAGGAAATGCTGTCAGATGCGAATTGCTGTTGATTCTGAGTGCCTGCTGGCTCCTTGCCACAGCCTGTGCATATTGTGGGGAGGTATGGTTCTGTGAGGGGGAGTGAAGCTCCGTAAGCAAGCAGTGCCAGTTGGGGTGGGTGAGGACTGTGGGAGGAGAAATTTGAGAAAGGAATAAATTAAATCTTGTTGATACCTTGTTCTCATTCCCAGATATGCTGCATATGTCCTCAGAGAGACAGACTGGTTTGAAGTGTATCAGAATTAGGACATTGTTTAAGCATTTAGAAAAAGTGGAATGTAGTATCTGACTCACTAAGATCTAGTTGGTCTTTTTACAGGACATTATAGTTACACACTGCTGCCTGTCCTCTGGCTTCCCTGAGACCACTTTGGGTCTAAGAGCTACACTCAACCAGACTGTTATCTTTAGGGCTGGGTCTATAATTTCAGTTATCTTTGTTTCCCCAGCGTTGTCAATATACATATAGTCCACTCCGTAAATGTTTTCTTTAAGGAAAAAAAATGAAGGCAGATAAAAATGATTCTTGGTTTCTTTAGAAGCTTGTGACTTTTCTGACAGTGAGTCAGCTTTTAGATTTCTTTGTTCTCCATATTTTGAGATACGGCATAGCAAACTCCATATTTTGAGATACGGCATAGCAAAGAGACCACTTCTTATCTAATATGATCTGCTTGATAGGTTTTCCTCAGAAAGAATAATGAGAGCCTTATAGAGGAGAATAATCAGAAACCTTTAGAGTGAGCTGAACTCAATAATTCTTCTAACTTAAGAGATAGAAAGGATAACTAGAAGAGGGACACAAATGCCCAAGTGGGAAATTAAATCCTAGGATGTATTCAGGAGTAAAACTCCAGTGCCCTTAATGAAAAAAAGAAAATAGATAATACAGTTGGCAGAAGTCCTTTATTGACTAATTATTGACATTCCAGAGGCTTCCTTAGAAAAAGGTAGAAGAAAAAAAAAATTTTTTTTTAAGAACTAGGGATTGGACCCAGGAGCATTCTACCTCTGAGCTGCACTCCCAGTCCTATTTTTTATTTTGTATTTTGAAGCAGGGTCTCGTTAAGTTGCAGAGGACCTCACTAAGTAGCTGAGGCTGGCCACAAACCTGCAATCCTCCTGTCTCAGCCTCCCAAGTACTGGGATTACAAGTATGTATCACCACACCAAGCAGAACATTTTTTCTAAGGGATTTTAATAGTAGTTTGTGAAGTCCATCTGAATGAACTGTGTATGTTTTAGTGTCTTGAGCAATCCTAGCAGTAACCCTGAGGACTATCCAGCTGGCTTGTTTTTGGATTCCAGGAATTACAACAGTCTGACGCTAATGGGAGTCCTATTTCTCCTTGTAAGAACAGCTAATCAATTCCTGATTCTGAGGGCTACCACACAGCTTCAAAATCTGGTCTCTGGTTCCTTCTAAGAGAAGAAAAAAACTAATTTATTAATCATCTTCTGTGAAGGATGCACTGTATTAACACTTTAACAGTTTCATTTAATTTCAAAATGTACCTGTGTGACAGATAATAGATCCCATTTGCAATTGAAAAAATTAAGGATCTTAGGATTGGGCGGGTTTGGACATGAGTAACTAAGACCTGTGCTAGGCTTCTGTTACTTTGATCCCTGACCTCTATCATATGGCACAGCAGTCATGATTTGTATGGCTCTTTGGGTAAGAGGTCTGGCCCAAAGATCCTGCCACTGCTGCTCTAGGACTATGGGGATCATTATCTCAGCATATCTATAATTTAGTTGTGATAAACTGGTTGGGACACTTTGCTGTATGTCATCTCAGTTAGGCTTCATGACAGCTCTGTAAGATGAGTGTTTTTTCCCCATTCTATAGAAGATGAACTTGAGGCTGAGCCACATTTCATTATCTTTGCCTGTGGTCACACAGCCAATAAATGACAGAACTCAGAACAGTCAACTCTGAAGGTTTTGCTTTATAAACTTACCCCCTTTAGAGGATAGTAGAACAATAAAGAAATAACTATGTTATCTTTTTGGCCTATCAAATGGTTTTCTTTCCCCTAAAACCAGTCTTTTCTACCCCTCTGTCGCCATGATTTTAAACTACAAAAATAGTATAACAAACACCGGGTGTTGGTATTGAGAAATGACCTATTAATGGTGATTTCACACTCAGCAGCCTTCTTGTTGGGGGACAGAACTATCAGACCCGTGACTCCCAGATGACTTCTCAAGTCTCCTGTGACCTAATGTTGATGTTAGAAGCCCTTTTCCTCCAAACCTCTTTTGTGCAGTTTATTTATAAACTAAAATATTCATGGCAGTGATTTGACAGATATTCCTTAGTCAAGCAACAAACCACTTAGGATCAATCTTAGCAAATTTTCTCCATGGGAATCTGTGTTCAAGGCCTGGAGAAATTAAAAACTTTTGAGTCAGAATGTTTATAACTTGGAATCCTAAGGTTCTTTATTTATGGTTGATTTTTCTCTGGTCAGTTAATGAAGTGGGAGAGAAATTTAGCCTTCCCGTGACTGAACTAAAAGTTACCGGGGGGAAAAAAGTAACCACCCATCAAGTGAAGCAGTGTGAACTTTTTTTTTTTTTTTTTTTTTTTTTGCGGTACTGGGGATTGAACTCAGGGGCATTCTACCTCCGAGCTATACCCCCAGCCCTACTTTTTATTCTTTTATTTTGAAACCGAGTCTCACTAAGTTGCGGAGTGCCTCACTAGGTAGCTGAGGCTGGCGGCGAACCCGGATCCTCTGGTCTCAGCCTCCCGAATGCTGGGATTACAAGCGTGCGCCACCACACCCGGCTCAGTGTGAACTTTTATAAACTCCCTGACTTCCACACAGCCAGCCTTCCCCAGGAAAATGTACTTCGGTGCTGCTTCTCCCTGGGCATCCTCTTAATATTTCATTTGAATGGGCCATAGATTCATGTTTCCATTTCTTTGTTCTGTGCTCTTGTTTTCTAGAGGTGGGGAATAGTTGTTGGCATTGCCTTTGTTTCCTGGCTGCAGTTTCAAAGTGAAAGATCAGAAGCAATTTACATTTTCATCTATCTCTTTTCTCATATTCTAACCTCACTGCTGCTTCTCCTTAAGTCCACTTGATGCTTTCATTGTAGAGCTTGTATTTATTTCCTGTCACTTATAGATAGTTTTGAAAAAGCAGGATAGATTTTGGGAGAGGGGAGGTAGTACTGAGGATTGAGCCCAGAGCTTTGTGCATGCCATTCAAGCACTCTGCTATTTCGGGGGGGGGGGGGATTGGGAATTGAGCCCAGAGGCATTCTACCTCTGAGCTACACCCCCAGCCCTATTTTATTTTTATTTTGAAACAGGGTCTCACTAGGTTGATGGGGCTGTCCTTGAACTTGTGATTCTCCTATCTCCAAGTACTGAGATTACACCGCCATGCCTGACCTTTATTTCTAATTGTTATGTATGTATGTATGTATGCATGCATGTACTATGTACTTGTTTTTGCATTACTGGGGATTGGACCCAGGGGTATTCTACCTCCAAGCTACACCCCCAGCCCTATTTTTTATTCTTTACTTTGAAACGGTCTCATTAGGTTGCGGAGGGCCTCACTGAATAGCTGAGGCTGTCCTCGAACCTGCAAACCTCCTGTCTCAGCCCCCCAAGTACTGGGATTACTGGTGTACACCACCATGCCTTGCTCCCAGTCCTATTTCTAATTTTATTTTGAGTGTCTTGCTGAATTGTTCAAGCTGACCTTGAATTAATTAATTTATTTTTTTCGGTACTGAGGATTGAACCTCGGTACCTCGGAACCTTCGGTACTGAGGATTCTACCTCGGAGGTATACCCCTAGCCCTATTTTTTATTCTTTATTTTGAAACAGGGGCTCACTATGTTGGGGAGGGACTCACTAAGTAGCTGAGGCTGGCTGTGAACCGCCATCCTCCTGTCTCAGTCTCCCAAGTACTGGTATTACAAGTGTGTGCCACCAAGCCTGGCTTGGCCTTGAATTTTTGATCCTCCTACCTAGGCATCTTGCCGCTGGGATTACAGGTGTGTGTGTGTGTGTGTGTGTGTGTCCACACCCAGCTAGAGTGGAACTTCATAGATTTTTTTTTTCAATAGAACTAACATGTGATTAATAGAAACCACTTTCCTTGAAAGATATTGTTGGGCCTCTCTTTTTTTTTTTTTTTTTTTTTTTTTGGTACTGGGGATTGAACCCAGTGGCATTCTACCTCCAGGCTACATCCCCAGTCCTATTTTTTATTCATTCTTTCTTTCTTTCTTTTCTTATTTTGGTGGTGCTGGGGATGGAACCCAAGGGTATTCTACCTCTGAGCTATACCCCCAGACCTATTTTATTCTTTTATTTGGAAACAGGGTCTCACTACGTTGCAGAGGGCCTCACTAAGTAGCTGAGACTGGTCTTGAACCTTCGATCTTCCTGTCTCAGCCTCCCAAGTACTGGGATTACAAGCGTGCACCACCACGCCCGGCTAATCTTTATTTTTTTGAAACAGGGTCTCACTAAGTTGCCAAGGGCCTCACTAAGTAGCTGAGGCTGGCCGTGAACCAGGATCCTCCAGTTTCAGCCTCCCCAGTACTGGGATTACAAGCGTGCACCACCACACCCAGCTGTATCATCTTTTTAACAGTCATGAACTGTGTTAACTATTCCATTATTTCACAGTAACCTAAAGGACAACTCAGTCTTGGTTCCTTTCACAAGTGAGGTAGCAGAGAGATCATAAAAGATAGGTATTGATTGAGAGGTCTTGGGCAAGTTGGGCAAAAAAAATATGGAAATGTGTACATCTTGTCTGCTAGCCACAAAATAAGGTAGGATCATTGGGTTGTAGGTAACTAGCTACAAAAGCAGTAGCATCTTCATTTGTGTCTGGCTGTTGGCTTTGAAGAGAAAGTGGCTTTTCAGTGGGGGTTAATTAGCCGTGGTTGTTTATCAGTAGGATGCATGTCATACTTTCTAGGTAGTATGTGCCAGGCTAAGCCAAGAATTGCAGAGAAAGTAGTCATTGACCTTTCAGAAGTTCTTTCAGATTTGTTATCTTGTTTTATCTATAGCAGTTCTATGAGGTCAGTAAAATCATTCGTATTCTCCCTTTTTTTTTTTTTGGTGGAACTGGGGATTGAACTCAGGGGCATTCTACCTTCGAGCTATATCCCCAGCCCTATTTTTTATTCTTTATTTTGAAACCGAGTCTCACTAAGTTGCGGAGTGCCTCACTGGTAGCTGAAGCTGGCCTCAAACCCGGATCCTCCGGTCTCAGCCTCCCGAATGCTGGGATTACAAGCGTGCGCCACCACGCCCCACCTCCCATTTTATTTTATTTATTTATTTTATGGTACTAGGGCTTGAACCCAAGATCATTCTACCTCGGAGGTATACCACAGCCCAATTTTATTCTTTATTTGGAAACAGGGTCTCGCTAAGTTTCTGAGAGCCTGGCTAAGTTGTTGAGGCTGGCTTCGAACCCATGATCCTCCTGTCTCAGCCTTCCAAGTAGTGGCATTACAGGTGGGTGCCACTGAACTCAGCTGTTCTCCCATTTTATAGTTAAGAAAAACAAAGGTGTAAAGATGTTAATTCATTCCAAATCATAAGCATGATAAAAAAGCTAAAGTTGTAAAACAGGTATCTTGACTATTCTCAGTGTTATTTTATGTGTACTTTCTATGTAAGTACAGAACTGGGATTTCAAAACAAAAGTAAGGTAGAGTCAGAGGGCTTCATGAAGGAGAGTGGTAAGTACTTTGGCAATATGAGGAAGAGGGAAAGATGTGTAGGAAGACTTGCAGATGGTCTTCAAACAGAACAGAACTCACCGTTATTTTATGCCCCCAAATCATCCTTTCACTTTAAGCAAATTAAAACTATTCTACAATATACTTAGTCATTTTCTTGCTGAATGTGTTACTCCCATCACCACTGTCCTGTGGGGGAGTCATTGAACAAAAGATGGTGTTTCGTGTAAGCACTGACCATGGCAAGAGATAGAACAGCAGATAAAAAACAAAAGCCAAAGCTCTCCCCTGCCCCCCACCACCACTTTAAGCAAGTCCAAAAGTGCAGGCTTATGAGAAAATGAATTATGTACTTATCTTTAACAGTGAGCCAGAGAAATATACAGAATGACCTGATCTTAAGTAAAGCTCAGGAGCCTTTCCAAGTCCCTTGAAGCAAGCAGCAGTACAGTTGATTAACTAAGGGCCGTTTTGTTTTGTTTTACAGAAACAAACCAGAAGCAGTAGAAGTAACATTTGCAGGTAAGTGTCTTTATCTTAACCTTCTCAAGAGAAGGTACAATAAAAAAATAACATTGTGCCAGGCATGGTGGCACATGTTTGTAATCTCAGTACTTGCCTGAGCTACTTAGTGAGGCCCTCTGCAACTTAGTGAGACCCTGTTTCAAACTAAAGAATAAAAAACAGGACTGGGGGTGTAGCTCGGAGGTAGTATGCCCCTGGGTTCAATCTCCAGTACTGGAAAAAAAAATAATAAATAACATTGTAGCTGGGCTGTGGTGACAGCACACCTGTAATCTCAGTACTTGTGAGGCCTAAACAAGAGAATTGCAGATTTGAGGCCAGCCTCAGAAATGTAGCGAGACTCTCAGTAACTTAGTGAAACCCTATTTCAAAAACAAAAAATAAAAAGGGCTGGGGGGTGTACCTGGGATGTAGAATGCCCCTGGGTTCAAACCCCAGTACTACCTAAATAAATAAATAAATAAATTTGTTCCTAAAATAAGCTTTGATATCTTAGGTCCTATCCCTTAATTGTCAAGTCTTTTTGAGGTCTTTATTTTAATCCATTTCATGAATTTAATCCATTGATGACTAACTTGAGAGTTCAGTAAACTTATGTAAGATACTTACCAAGGCCTTAGAAGTTCGGGTTTCCTTTCGTTGTACAAACTATGGTCTTTTGAATTTGGAAATACTCCAGTACTTTCTAGTAGCTATTATCTTAGTTTGCCTAGCTAGAGTAGAGAAGAAGTGAGCACGATGTTGCCCTGTTCAAGTCATCAAGGTGTTGCTGCTTTCTGTTCTTATAAAGAATTGGATGTTGATACGGCTTGCTTGCTGTTGGAACTCTAAGGAATTATAGTCATCCTCTGTTAATTTGAGTGCTTGACTAGATATTGAAAGATTTCTTGAGCTCCGAAATGCCGTGTGGGGTTTGGAAGGCAGGCACTGTCCCTCTCCCTTCCTGCCTTCCTAGCGAGGCCAACTCCCCCTGTTTCCCTTGCCAACTCTGTGTGATGACACTCAGCCCAGAAATCACACAGACTGAGTCAGTCTACTGTACAGAGCAGGAAGAGAGAACCCAAAATGGAGAGAGGCCTATAGATTAGAGGAGACTTTAAAGATAACCATATGCAGTGTCGAGATCTTTGGACACCAGGCATGGTAGTGCATGCCTGTAATCCCAGTACTTGAAAGGCTGAGACAGGAGAATCACAGGTTCGAGGACAGCCTCAACAAGTAGCGAGACTCTCATCAACCCAGTGAGACCCTGTATGAAAATAAAAATAGAACAATCCCAGTACTTGGGAGGTTGAGACCAGAGAATCCGTGTTTGCCTCCAGCATCAGATACTTAAGTGAGGCCCTCTGCAACTTAGTGAAACCCTGTTTCAAAATAAAGAATAAAAAATAGGTCTGGGGTATAGCCTGGATGTAGAATGCCCTTGGGTTCAATCCACAAATTAATTATTTAATTAAATTAAATAAAAATAGCTGGGCACAGTCACACACTTGTAATTCCAGTACTTGGGAGGTTGAGGCAGGGTTGTAGGTTTGTGATAGCTACTTAGTGAGGCCTTCCACAACTTAGCAAGACCCTGTTTCAAAATAAAGAATAAAAAATAGGGCTGGGGGTGTAACTCAGAGGTAGAATGCCCCTGGATTCAATCTCCAGTGCCACAAAAAAAAATATATATATATATTAAGTAAATAAGTAGGACTGGGGGTGTAGCTCAGAGGTAGAATGCCCTTGAGTTATATCCCCAGTGTCACAGAAGATAAATAAATAAATTAAATAAATAATAAGTCTGAGGGTATAGCTCAAAGGTAGAATGCTCTTGGGTTTAATCCCCAGTACTGCCACCAAAAAAAAAGAGAAAAAGATTTTTGGATCATATTTCAAACTAGGCAACAGTGTTACAGAATTCATAATATTTTAACAGTTGACTGGATATTTGATATTTTTTTAAAAATTAGGTATGATAGTGGTGTTGTAGTTTTTTTTTTTATTATGCTTTCTTATTGTTGCATTATAGTATCACATCATAATGTAAATCATGTTGACAGTGACATACATGCACACTTAGGTTTTTATAAGTCTTCTTAGCCGGGCATGGTGGTGCATGCTTGTAATCCTAGTACTTGGGAGGCTGAGACAGGAGGATTGCAGGTTCGTGGCCAGCCTCATCAACTTATTGAGGCCTTCAGCAACTTGTTAAGACTCTGTTTCAAAAATAAAAATAAAATAGGGCTGAGGGTGTAACTCAGAGATAGAATGCTCCTGGGCTCAATCCCCAGTACCACAAAATAATAAATAAATAAATAAATAAATAAAAATAAACGTTATTTTAGAACTCAGCTGTGGT
Source organism: Graphiurus murinus (assembly GCA_004027655.1). Classification (NCBI taxonomy): domain Eukaryota; kingdom Metazoa; phylum Chordata; class Mammalia; order Rodentia; family Gliridae; genus Graphiurus; species Graphiurus murinus. The sequence continues at coordinate 15,636 of PVLC010024772.1, read as the reverse complement.
TAGAGTAAGAATAGCCTTGTAATTTTAGGAATGACCAAAGAGGTGGTCACTGAGTAATTCTTTCCCATTGTTTCTGCTGACTTCTCACATGGATTTGAAGTAAACATTATTTTATTTATATGCCTTCTCATCTTGGCCTTCCTTGTGACCTCTAAGGTAAGTACTTATGAGATATTTCCTATTCCCAGGGTAAAAAATCTTGTTGTTCATACAGATTTTGATGGTGTCCTCTATCATATTTCAAATCCTAATGGAGACAAAACGAAAGTGATGGTCAGCATTTCTTTGAAATTCTACAAGGAACTTCAGGCACATGGTGCTGATGAGGTAAGTTCAACATCATTTTCCTTGGGACTCTGGTTTCTTCCGTACCTTTTGTTAGCAGCGTGCCACTCAGAAGATCCAAGTCCCTGAAGCCCCCACTGGCACGAGCTGCTCTGCACAGGTTACCAGCCTAACCAGGGACTCTTGGCTTCATTTCACAGAATGATGTAAAAAAAAAAAAAAAAAAATGTTTCCCAGAAAAGTTTTTAGCTTGCTGCTTTTTTTGGTTCTGTATTAAACCCAAGAGTTGTTTTTACCTACAAGCTGTACCCCCAGCCCTGTTTTTATTTTGAGATAGGGTCTCCCTAAGTTGATGGGAGTTTCACTGTCTGAGACTGTCCTTGAACCTGGGATCCTCCTGTCTGAGCATCCTACGTACTGAGATTAGGCATGTGCTGCCATGCCCAGGTTCCCAGCCTTTTTTTTTTTTTTTTCTTTTTTCTTTTTTCTCTTTTCTGTGTGTGTGTGTGTGAGAGAGAGAGAGAGAGATTGGGATTAAACCCAGGGGCACTCTACTCCAAGCTACACCCCCAGCTCTATTTTTTATTCTTTATTTTGAAACAAGGCCTCACTAAGTAGCTGAGGCTGGCTGTGAACCTGTGATCCTCCTGTCTTAGCCTCCCAAGTACTGGTGTGCACCACCACACCCCGCTCTTTTTCTAATTTTATTGTGAGGCAAGGTTTCTCTAAGTTGCTCAGGCAGACCTCAAACTTGCTATCCTCCTGCCTCAGCCTCTCTAGTAGCTGGAATTACAAGCATGTACCACCATGCCCAGCTTGTTTGCTTGCTTTTTAACTTTGAGAAACTTAAACCAAAGTTCGATAACTTCATTAGTATCTTGAAGAGATTTCTCTCTTTTTTTTTTTTCAAATTATATAGGACATGTGAACTTTAAACAGCAAAAACAAAACATTCTGCAAAAAGAGAGCAAAGTATACTTTGTTGACCGGTTAAAAAAAAAAAGCCATCAGAGCCAGGCATGGTGTCACACACTTGTAATCACAGATCTGCAGTCAGTCTCAGTAATTTAGTGAGGCCCCCGCAACTTAGTGAGACCCTCTTTTAAGTTAAAAAATAGGACTGGGGTAGAGCTGAGAGGCAGAATGACCCTGGGTTCAATCCCCAGTACCATACACACACACACAAGATGATAATAATATTGGGAAAATGAGACAGGTTCTATTTTTTTTTTTTTTTTTTTGGTACTGGGGATGAACCCAGGGGCATTCTACCTACGAGCTATACCCCCAGCCCTATTTTTTATTCTTTATTTTGAAACAGGGTTTCACTAAGTTTTGGAGTGCCTCACTAGGTAGCTGAGGCTGGCCACGAGAACCTGGATCCTCCGGTTTCAGCCTCCCAAATGCTGGGATTACAAACCTGTGCCACCATGCCTGGCGAGACAGGTTCTGTTCTGACTTTATAACATTATCAAGGCAGGTATATAACTTAGGTTTTGTTTACATTTTATAATTCTTGTTTGTCATCCTAGAAGTTTAGGCAGTAATAGTTGCCCTTTAAGTTAATTATCTCTAGAGCTAGCCTCTTTAACTATCTCTTCCTTATAACTATCTTAGGGGAAATAGAGATGTCCAGACCTTATGAAACTCTTGGTGGCCATGCCTTGTACATTGGCTTCTTTTGATATCTGAAGTAGTGGGTTTGGTTCCTGTTGAACTGTAGTTGCTCTAGGGAGAGCCATTTATGGAAGAAAGAAAATGCTGCTACACCAGTGTGCACACATTGTGGTTGGGTCTCAAAGCAGGAAGTATGACTCAGTTCCTGAATCAGTTTTCAAATATCTTGGTTTTAACAAACGAGGCTTCCCTTAACGTTGGATGAAGGTAACAGCTATTTCTGTTTTCTTTCTGAAAAGGGTAGTAGATTTGAATAATTTTAAAAATTAAATAATAAGAGACTATAAAAGAATATATTCAAAAGCTTGATAGATTTTTTTATATATAAACTAAAATTTATCTTAGATAGAATACCAAGTGCTGTGGCTAATCACTTCCCTTAGTTATTCCAGTGCAGTTGATTTGCCCCAAAAGTTCAAGGAAAGAAGGAACATTTAGAGAATGTGGATTGAAGGTACTTTTATATCCCCCCCCCTCACACACACACACACACACACACACACACACACACACACACATACACATGCTGCAGGAGGAAGATCTAGTCCTTCTATAAAGCTTATGAAAGCTTAATATATAAAGATAGTGGTTAACTCTTCTCACCAGATAAGAGCTCAAGGAAACAGGGGTTGTGAAGGCTGCACTGCTTTAGTTTAGCTTTAAGATAACTGCCCCAAAATAAGTGTGAAACATTTGAACAGACACCTAAAAGTTGTGTAATCATTCTCCCTACACAGTCCTCTCTTTAAAGATCTGAGTGCAGTAATATTCCTGGAAGGGAAAGGAATTATTGAACTAGGTTTCTCACATCTTTCCCTTCTGCGCTTTGCTTACAGTGAACTCCAGAACATATTGCTATTCTTATAGCTACCAGAAGGGTCAAAGAGCCGACCTCACCCACTCAAGTGGGTGGAGTAAGTAACAGTGTGAGAGCAGAGTGCACAGTAAATGGCTCCCTGGGTTGGTTAAACAGTGACAAGCCTGCAATAACCACAGGAAGCTTGCTACTTTGTCACAGGCCCTTTTTAAAGGGCTGTTTTAAAAGCAGGCTGTCTGTGCTGCTAAGGTGGGCAGGTCTAGTGGTGATGAATGATTGGTTGCCCCCACATATCTCCTGGTGTCAGCTTGGGTGGGGGAGACAAATTTAAAAGTGAATCATAGTTAAAAGTGCAAGTGAAATAATAAGGAAATGTTGGCTGGTTATGCCAAGGAGTTGAATAGTGTATAAATTTGGCTCTAAGTGACACAGAGGTCTCAGAATATTAACTTAGTAAGCTTGAAATTAAACTAAATTGAAGGGGCTGTGGTTTCACTAACATCTGATTTCCCCTGCCTCCAAGATAGTACATGCAGTACAGAAATATAACTCAGAGTAGCATGGAGGATATGTATGTTACTTGATTCCCCCTTCAGAAGTGGTATATGAGATGCTTGAAGGTCGAATCTCTATGCCACCCACAAACCCTGACCTTGAATCCCTCCCTTCAGTTTCTCTTCTATAAAAGATCCCTTGTGCCAACTAGGAACGACACATGACTTTGCTTACCTTCTGCCTTTGTGTAAAGGGTGATCATGGATTCACATTTTGAGGTCCTTGCAGTTAACCCAAGATTTGCAGATTGGGAATTTCTTTCAGCTATAGGAAAATGATTAAATAAATATCTGGAATGTTAGGAAATACTGTTCTGTGGACTATTTGAAGGCCATTACTTAGGGCATTTCCAAAAAATATAGAAGAAGGGGTGCAGGGTAGGAGTATACCACAGTGGTAGAGGACTTGACTAGCATGCAGAGGCCCTGGGTTCAGTCCCCAGCACCAGCAAAAAAAAAAAGAGTCGTGAGGAAATATCTCACCTTTGATAATTTTTCAGATAACATTAAATATATGGTTTATTCTGTGTGGTAACTTAGTGGATTTGCTTTCAAAATAAAAGAGGGCTGGGGATCTAGCCCAGCAGTAGAGCACCCCTGGGTTCATTCCTCAGTACTACAAAATTATAATAATAATTTTGGTAAGTTGGCATAAGTTACATACTCTTTAGTATCCTAGAAAATATTAAAGGATTATTTCTGATGAGAGAGTATTAGAAATTGATTGGATACCTATAAATAAACCTGTAGTCTATGACACATCCTATTTCAAAAATAAGGAATAAAAAATAGAACTGGAGGTGTAGCTTGGAGGTAGAATGCCCCTGGGTTCAATCTCCAGTACTGAAGAAGAAAGAAAGAAAAACAGAGTCTCATTACGTTACAAATGTCCTCACTAAGTTGCTGAGGCTGACCATGAACCTGCATTCCTCCTGTCTCAGCCTCCCAAGTACTGGGATTACAGGTGTGTGCCACCATGCCTGACTTGGCCTGTTTTACCTTCTGTGGAATATTGATAATACCTTCCCTCCCTTGTTATAAGCCCCCCCCCCGGAACTAGGGATTGAACCCGGGGGCATTCTACCTCCGAGCTACATCCCCAGTCCTATTTTTTAATCTTTATTTGAAACGGGTCTCACTAAGTTGCGGAGTGCCTCACTAAGTATCTAAGGCTGGCTGCAAACCCGGATCTTCCTGTCTCAGCCTCCTGAGTACTGGGACTACAAGTGTGGGCCACCATGCCTGGCTCTCGTTATAAATTTTTAATGAAGGTTAGTAAATAACCCATGTCTATGTTTTGACTCTTAAACATAAAGACTGTTAAGCACCAAAAAGCTTACTAGTTACTGACTTTGATAACTTTGTTTTTTCTATCTTCAAAAAGCTATCTTGCCTGCCGGGCATGGTGGTGCACACTTGTAATCCCAGCATTTGGGAGGCTGAGACTGGAGAATCCGGGTTCGTGGCCAGCCTCAGCTACCTAGTGAGGCACTCTGCAACTTAGTGAGACTCGGTTTCAAAATAAAGAATAAAAAATAAGGCTGGGGGTGTAACTCCGAGATAGAATGCCCCTGAGTTCAATCCCCAGTCCCCCCCCCCAAAAAAAGAAAAACTATCTTGCCACTGCTTAATGTGTTCCATATAACACTTAGGTCTCATTTCTCCCCAAATAGAAAGTTTGTTAATTAAACAATGTCCATTGAGGAGCAGATTGTACCAAGTGAAGCAGTCATACTACTGGCAGAGAAAAAACTGGAAAGGTGTAAAAAGGGGGCTTTTGTTCTGTCATCTACTTCAAAAAGATGGAAAGTAGCCAGCAGTAAGTATTGGTTTTGGGGAAAAGCCAGGTAGAGTGCCCAGCTTCTATGGAGTTGGCCAGTATTAATAACTGACTGAGATTCCATTATCCATTGTCCTTTGCTTAGAAGCTGGTTATAAACTAAGGAATTTTAAAGCATATAAAATTAGGCTTACCTAGAAATCAGTTCCTAACATCCCATTTTTATCTATTCACCTCCGTGAGTGACTTAGCCTATGTTTAGTTGACAACTGACTATATTCAACAATTTGATTGAGTGTAATGCAAGATCTGAAGGAGAACAGAAAACATCTGACTGTGGTCAGGTCTTTGAAAGATATCACTTAAGCTAACCTTTTGGATTCTAATCCAGTTTTTTAGGGGACCTGTTGGTGATTTAGATCATCCATCCATCCGATCCACCCACCCACCTTTGCCCCCTTTTAAACCTGTCAAATGAAAGTTAAAAAGAATGCTGGCTAGGAAGAGCTTGGTAGTTTGGGATGTGGTGTTGTATGCCTGTAATCCCAGTACTTTGGAGACTGAAATAGGAGAATCACAGGTTCAAGGACAGCCTCAGCAACTTAGCAAGACTGAGCAACCTAATGAGACCATTTCAAATACAAAAAAGAGAGCCGGATGTGTTGGTGCATGGTTGTAATCGCAGTACTTGGGAGGCTGAGACAGGAGAATCACAGGTTCCAGGACAACCTCAGCAAGTAGTGAGACTCTCAGCAACCTGGTAAGACCCTGTTTCCAAATAAAAATAAAATAGGACTGGGAGTGAACACGCTTGTAGGTAGGATGTCCCTGGGTTCAATCCCCAGTGCCACAAAAATCAATAAATAAATAAAACAAAATCAGGCTAAGGATGTAGCTTGGAGGTAGAATGCCCCTGGGTTCAGACTCTAGTAGCAAAAAAAAACAAGGAAGGAAAGAAAAGAAATTATTATTATCATTATTATTATTATTATCATTATTATTATCATTATTATTATTATTATTGACTGGGTTAACTTTTCTGCTATTGTTTTTATCTTCTAGTTATTAAAGAGAGTGTACGGGAGTTTCTTGGTAAACCCAGAATCAGGTAAGTAATAATGTGAGCAACTATGGAAAGAGATGCATTCCATTTGTATTACACTTTTTCTAGCCAAAGGATTTCATTTAAATTAAATTACTTATTTTACAGATCTTTCTGCAGGAGCCCAACTCCCAACCCTACTCCATAAAAATAGCCTTTAAGGGGCACTGTGGCCAGTGTGGGGCATGGCGGGTTGTGCAGAACTCATTTGTCATTAACATTTACTTGATGAGGCCAGAAATGAGTCTTCCTTAATCTTTCAGCTAGAGGGCCACCTTTGTTGACAGTGGTGATTAAAATGCTTTGAGAAGACCAAGCAAACACTGATTCCCACCCACAGTCCCAGTAACACTTTTTTCTGTACACTATTATTTGGAGAAGAAAGTGGAATATTCAGCCGGGCGTGGTGGCGCACGCTTGTAATCCCAGCATTCAGGAGGCTGAGGCCGGAGGATCCAGGTTCGCAGCCAGCCTCAGCTACCTAGTGAGGCCCTCCGCAACTTAGTGAGACTCGGTTTCAAAATAAAGAATAAAAAATAAGGCTGGGGGTATAGCTCGGAGGTAGAATGCCCCTGAGTTCAATCCCCAGTACCGCAAAAAAAAAAAAAAAAAGTGGAATATTCACCAACACTATTTTCAAGTAACAAAAATGTCAGCACCCTCTTTAATCCATTCTTTTAATAGATGATCTCTGTTTCTGGCCAAAGGAATTGGAAGGCACCATTGCCGTCCTTGAATAGCCTGGCTATGTTATATACTGCCTTAAAGGAGGCTTAAAGTGACAAGACTGAGCAGCATTTTCACCCCTGTGATGCAGTAGCATGTCTCAACATGGTCCCAGAGTGAGAACCAAGTAGTAAGACTATTTGAACAGGATATTGTTACTTTGGTACCTTGATTCGCAAACTGTTCTAAGGAAAGAGTCTCTGTATTTGTGTGTCTCTGTATTACCAGCAGTTACTTCAGCTAGCTTTCTCTTCCCACTATTTTAATTTGACATATTCATAGCTTGATACTGCCTCACCACCTTATTAGAATTCTTTCACACCTCCTATATTTCTTTCTGCCTCTGGAAACAAAATATCTAATAGAGGTACCTTTGGGGGGGGAACTGGGGATTAAGCCCCTGGCAGTCTACCTCTGAGCTGCATCCCCAGCCCTATTTTATTTTTATTTTGAAACAGGGTCTTGCTAGATTGCTGAGCCTCACTATTTGGTTGAGGCTGTCCTCAAATCTGTGATCCTCCTGTGTCAGCCTCCCAAGTACTGGGATTACAAGCCTGCGCCACCACGCCCAACATAATGCACTTTGCTACTATGAGTATTTATATTTATTTATTTATTTATTTTTTGTGGTACTGGGGATTATTGAACTCAGGGGCATTCTACCTCCGAGCTACACCCCCAGCCCTATTTTTTATTCTTTATTTTGAAACCGAGATTCACTAAGTTGCAGAGTGCCTCACTAGGTAGCTGAGGCTGGCCTCGAAACCACATCCTCCAGTCTCAGCCTCCCGAATGCTGGGATTACAAGCATGCGCCACCACGCCCGGCTACTATGAGTATTTATGAATGAAAGCTTTTGTTTTTTGGAAATGCTGGGGATGGAACCCAGGCCTCAAGCTCTCTGTCACTGCATTATATCCCCCGCCCCTGGATGGAAGCTCCGACAAGAATCTGTAAAGAATACTGAAGTAAATATTAATCTTCAAATTGACAGATATATCACACAAGTAACATTGCAGGCTTTAAGAGGAATCAAGGAAGCTGGGTGTGGTGGTGCACACCTGTAATCCAGTACTTGGGTGGCTGAGACAGGAAGATTTCAGATTTGAGGCCAGCCTCAGCAACTTAGCAAAACCCTGTTTCAAAATAAAAAAATAAAAAGGACTGGGTTGTAAAATGCCCTTGGGTTCAACCCCCAGTGTTAAAAAAAAAAGAAAAAGAGGAATTAAAGAATACTGCATTGCAGACTGAGTTCATACCAGTGTAAAGTATAAACGTGTGAAGGTAGCATCTCTTCTCCTCTTTGTTTATGGGTTCACCCATTCTCAGTATGTTTGATTTGTGTCTGAAGTCGTAATTAAGGTTGGACTTTAGCTACAGCTTTGATGTCATTGTTTTTTTCTTTTTTGTGGTACCAGAGATTGAGCCCAGTGGCATCTTACCTCCAAGCTACATGCCCAGCCCTGTTTTATTTTTTATTTTGAAATAGCCTTTCACTAAATTGCTGAGGGCCTTGCTAAGTTGCTGAGGCTGGCCTTGAACCTGCAATCTTCCTGTCTCAGTCTCTCAGTACTGGGATTACAGGCATGCAGCACCAAGCCTGGATGCTGCAATTTTATTTTGTTTGGCTTCTTAGACCCAGCAAACTTTAATCCTAAAGAATTTTCTTTGTTTGATTGCACCCAGGGGCATTCTACCTCTGAGCTACATCACCAGCTCTTTTTGGTTTTTTACAAAACTGGGAGTGGAACCTAGAGGCATTCTACTCCGAGCTACACTCCCAGCCCTTTTTTTTTTATTCTTTTGTTTTGAAACAGGTCTTATTAAGTTCTGGAGGTCCTCACTAAGTATCTGAGGCTGGCTCTGAACCTGTGATCCTCCTCTCTTAGCCTCCCAAATACTGAGATTACAAGTGTGTGCCACCACGCCTGGCTCCCAGCTCTTTTTATTTTAATTAATTATTTCATTTATTTATTTATTTTTGTGGTACTAGGGATTGAATCCACGGGCATTCTACCTCCAAGCTACACCCCAGCCCTATTTTTTTGTTATTTTGAGATAGAGTCTCACTAAATTGAGGAAGGTCTTACTCTGTTGCCGAAGCTGGCCTTGAACCTGCAATCCTCATGTGTCAGCCTCCCAACTACTGGGATTACAAGTGTGTGCCACCACACCTGGCTTCTTTATTTCATTTTGTCTTATTTTTTGTGGTACTGGGGATTGAACCCAAGGATATTCTACCTCTGAGCTATACCCCTAGCCTGATTTTATTTATTTGGAAACAGGGTCTCATCTCACTAAGTTGTTAAGAACCTTGCTAAGTTACTGAGGCTGGCTTCAAACTTGTGATCTTCCTATCTCAGCCTCCCAAGTACTGGGATTATAAGTATGAGCCACAATGCCCGGCTTTTACTTTTTATTTTGAAGTGCAAGGTCTCTCTCGTTAGGTTGCTGACAGTCTCACTTAGTTGCTGAGGTTGGCGTCAATCCTTTGATCCTCCAGTCTCAGCCTCCCAAGTGTTGGGATTATAGGAGTGCACCACCACACCTATACCTTTTTTTTTTTTTTTAACAGAGGAGTGAATTGTCGAGGTTAGGCAGTTTTCCAAGGTCCAAAGTTGTAAGGTCTATATTTGGACCCAATTTTGTACAACTCAAAATAGAGTGGTCTACAACTGTATGTCACGCTACATTCAGCAAGTCACCTCTTCTCTAAACTTTTTTTTTCCTCTGAGGATGAGGATAACTTTGTCTGGCTTGCCTTCTTCAAAGAGTTGTTATGGAGGTCAAATATAGTAAAATATTAAACACTCTGGAAATTTTACAGCATATACAAATGAAAGCTATTTGGTCAGGTAAATATATTAGCAGACACCTAAGTGTTCTTTCCTGCCTCCAGAGGCTCAGCTAGCCAGCTTCTGGCCACGTTGGCACATCAAACCATCAGAGAAAATTATGCAACTCATAGGTTGATGTCATACATAGTCTCCTTTCACAACTTTTTAATCAAAGTTCCCAGATGATGACTTTTCCCATTCTTTGTGTTAATCGTCTTTGATATTGAGTCAAATTTTTGCTTAGCGTTTATTCATTAGCTATAAATGTTCACAGGGACTTTATAAAATTAAGATTTTATTTTGCCTTATTTTGTCCTGTGCAATAGATGAAAATGAATAACATTATACCTGGGATGAAAACTACAGACACTGAAACAAAGTGAAATGTCATCAGAATCTAAAAAGGCTTTTTTTGGTGTGTGCTTGGGATTGAAGCCACGAGCATTCTACCTCCAAGCTATACCCTCAGCCCTTTTTTTTTTTTTTTTTTTGTGGTACTGGGGATTGAACTCAGGGGTATTCTACCTCCGAGCTATACCCCCAGCCCTATTTTTATTCTTTATTTGTTTTGAAACTGGGTCTCACTAAGTTGCAGAGTGCCTCACTAGGTAGCTGAGGCTGGCCGGGAACCCGGATCCTCCGGTCTCAGCCTCCCAAATGCTGGGATTACAAGCGTGCGCCACCACGCCCGGCTACCCTCAGCCCTTTTTATTTTTAATTTTGAAACAGGGTCTCACTAAGTTGCTGAGACCTTGAATCTGAGATCCTCCTGTCTTATCCTCCCAAGTACTGGGATTATTGGCATGGGCCACCATGCCTGGATGTAGAGACCATTTTTTAAAAACTTCTCAGGCCAGGTCCAGTGGCGCTTGCCTGTAATCCCAGTACCTGAGAAGCTGAGACAGGAGGATCTCAGATCAAGGAGGTTCAAGACCAGCCTTAGTGATTTAGTGAGACCCTCAACAAGTTAGTGAGAAGTAACAATTTAGCTTGGAAGTAGAATGCTTCTGGCCTTAATCCCCAGTACATAAAGAAAAAAAAAAAAGCCTCTAATCTGTTTATTTGGGAGAGATTTGTCTGGCTTGGTTTTTAATATAACTGCTGGGTGTTATTTTCCCCCTCTAGGATACAATGTCTCTTTGCTGTATGACCTTGAAAATCTGCCTGCATCCAAGGATTCCATTGTGCATCAGGCTGGCATGTTGAAGCGAAATTGTTTTGCCTCTGTCTTTGAGAAATACTTCCAATTCCAAGAAGAGGGCAAGGAAGGAGAGAACAGGGCAGTCATCCATTATAGGGATGACGAGACCATGTGAGTATAGAACTTGTCTGAAAGCCTGCCTATGGCTTTCACTCCCGGATAGCGCTCAGTGAAAGAAATACAGTGTGGTTAAACCTTAAACTCTATTGTGTGGATCCCTCTAAAATTTTTTTCCTCATAAAAGTTCTTAATCCATGAGGTAGATGATAGGGAGAAAAAAAAATGAGTGCTTTCCATAGTCTCCATATTTTAGAGTTGACAAAAGATGGAAAGAAAATCCAATGCTTTCTTGTAAGGCACCACTATTTTGAATCTTTTATAGTCTAGAGCTGGGCATAGTGGTGCATGCCTGTAATCCCAGTACTTGGGGGGCGGAGACAAGAGGATAACAGGTTTGAGGCCAGCCTCAGCAACTTAGACCTTGTTTCAAAATAAAAGAATAAAATAGAGCTGGGGGTGTAGCTTGGAGGTAGAGTATTCTCTGCATTCATTCCCTAGCAGCAAAAAAAAAAAGAGAGAGAGAATAGCCCAGATAATTAGGCAGCAGAGGTTGATCGGAGGTTCTTTGTTATTGAGAATCTTAAATTATCTCCACACAGCTGGGTGTGGTGCCACATGCCTATAATCCCAGTACTTGGGAGGCTGAGACAGGAGGATCAGCTTCAGCAAATAGTGGGACTCCATCAACCTAGTGAGACTCTGTTTAAAAATAAAATAGAGTTGAGGATGTAGCTCAGAGGTATTCTGCCCCTGGGTTTAATCCCCAGTACCAAAAAAATTTTTTTTTTTTTTTTTTTTTTTTTTTTTGTGGTACTGGGGATTGAACGCAGGGGCATTCTACCTCCGAGCTACGCCCCCAGCCCTATTTTTTATTCTTTATTTTGAAACCGAGTCTCACTAAGTTGCGGAGTGCCTCACTAGGTAGCTGAGGCTGGCCGCGAACCCGGATCCTCTGGTCTCAGCCTCCTGAATGCTGGGATTACAAGCGTGCGCCACCACGCCCGGCCCAAAAAAAATTTTTTTTAATTATCTCCACACTACAAATCTCAGTATGTTATGAGTTTGAAGACTTACAACTGAAAGACTTCTAGTTTACTTGTAGATGGGGTTATTTTTTGTTGTTGTTGTTGTTTTGTTTTTTGCGGTACTGGGGATTGAACTCAGGGGCATTCTACCTCTGACCTATATCCCCAGCCCTATTTTTTATTCTTTATTTTGAAACAGGGTCTCACTAAGTTGTGGAGTGCCTCACTAGGTAGCTGAGACTGGCTGTGAACCCAGATCCTCCGATCTCAGCCTCCCGAATGCTGGGATTACAAGTGTGTGCCACCACGCCTGGCTCCTAGATGGGGTTATTGACAAAACCCTGTTCTGATTCTGTACTTACTCTCCTGGATTTTGTTCCCTTCAGGTATGTTGAATCTAAAAAGGACAGAGTCACGGTAGTCTTCAGTACAGTGTTTAAGGATGATGACGACGTGGTCATTGGAAAGGTGTTTATGCAGGTATGGAGCAGACATCTTGGGGGAAAACCATGACATGGTGATATATATCTTTGCACTAAAACACCAGAAGCATAGAAAGTGAGAACTAGCATCTCTGTTGCTGGAATTTAATAAACAACCCACACCAAACTCATTGAATGAGTTTTTTCTTAGTGGCTTTGGCCTTTGCAGGACAGGACTAAGAGAGTGAATAGAGCCAGATGTGATGGCGCACGCTTGAAATCCAGTACTTGGGAGGCTGAAACCAGAGGATCCAGGTTCTCGGCCAGCCTTAGATACTTAGCGAGGCTCTCCGCAACTTAGTGAGACTCTGTTTCAAAATAAAGAATAAAAAAAATAGGACTAGGGGTGTAGCTCAGAGGTAGAATGCCCCTGGATTCAATCCCTGGTACCGCAAAAAGAGAGAGAGTGAATTGGATGTTAAATATACTAACCATGACTAAATTAAGTATCCTTTCTACAGTGGGATCTTAGATCTAAGCCCTGGTCACATTTTCTACTCTCTTGTGTTTTCTCAGATTTCTAGCAAGGTCTGCTTTGGGCTTATTTTAGTCCTAAGATTTTTCCAAACGCTCTGTAGCAAATACGGTGTTTGTAGAGTTGTTGACCTGGCAGAACAGGTTCATGAGACTTGAGTTGAATGAGTCACTGTCGAGTGCCTTCCTGAGAAGACGCTCATCATGTGATTGGAGTTTTGGTATTTGTACACCCAGTATAAATGCTGTGGCATCTTGTCTTCTAGTCAGTTGCTGGCTTTAAGACACGAGAGCTCATTGTTCAGGTGTCCAGGCTGGTTTCTACTGATGTAGCTTGGCATTCACAATCTAGTAGAGTGGTTTAACTTTTTTTTTTTTTCTGGTACTGGGGATTGAACCCAGGGGCATTCTACCTCCAAGCTATACCCTCAGCCCTATTTTTTATTCTTTATTTTGAAACAGGGTCTCACTAAGTTGCGGAGTGCCTCACTAGGTAGCTGAGGCTGGCCGTGAACCTGGATCCTCCGGTCTCAGCCTCCCAAATGTTGGGATTACAAGCATGCGCCACGACGCCCGGCTCTATTTTTTATTCCTTATTTTGAAACAGGGTCTAAGTTTCGGAGTGCCTCACTTAGTAAATGAGGCTGGCCTCGAATCCAGCTCTTCCGGTCTCAGCCTCCCAAATGCTGGGATTACAAGCATGCGCCACCATGCCCGGCTCGGTTAACTTTTTTTTTAAACTTCAGTACATTCATTCTCTTCCTTGGCAGGGTGATGAGATTTTAAAAATCTGAAATAGAATTTTTTTTGTCAATTAAAGTTGAAAGACAGCTGTGCTTAACATAGTAATGATATGTATATGTAGCCTAAGTGGCTAGAGAAAGCTTCAAAACTGATATCCTCAATTTGATCCATCTCTAGTGGCTTTTTGTATTTTGGCTAATTAATCAGAAACTCTAGTTTGGGAGTCCCTAAGCAGAAAAGTTGGATATTGATGTATCAGCCTTTGATAGTACTGAACTTTATGAAAAGATACATATACATACATATTTTCGTGTCTCTTGGTCCTAAAAGTAATAAGCCTCTAGACAGGCATTTCATGTATTTTTATGCAGAATTGAGAAAGGAATTAAATGCAATAGCTCAGAAATTGGGCTATATCCAAACTGAGGAACTAATTTTAAAAGCTTTGAAGTATATATTTACATTTGGCTGGGTTTTTACCAATCTTGTTCCATTTTATTCTGGGAAATATCTTAACTTATTTTTATACTTTAAACAGACCTTATCTTGGAGAGTTTACTGGAGATTTGTTCCTAAGGAAAAATCTTTGTATTTTTTTTGCTTGTGAATTTAAACTCCTCCCTCAAACTACAAGCAGTAGAGCACTTACCTAAAAGGGGAACCAAAGGCTCTTCTGCATTTTTACACTGCCAGTATTTCTAGTTAGTGACTGTCCTGGTGCTGTGCGAGCCAGATGGTGTCTAGGAATGTAGAAAGGTTGGGTTCAGAAGCCATCTGCCTTGTCACCCTTTCCAAATTCACAGACTTGAGTAATTTGTTGGAGATGACCAGAAACTAGACTTTTGCTAGGTTTCCCCCCCCCCCAAAAAAAAAAATAAATTGCCTTGAGTTTTTCCCTTGGCCTAGAACTTTAAGTTTCTAGGAGCATGGATGCCTAGCACCGAAGGCTGTAACTTGGGAACACAGTGGACTTCGTTTGGTCACTGAGCTGCTTGCTGTGGATCTCTGTGGGCTTGCGCTGGCCAGTGTGCACACACGAGCGGATCAGAATGTAGGTTCCACTTTTGTCACTGGGCGGCAGACTCCGAGGTTGCTTGCTGCCTTTGGTAAAGACTGGGATCTACATTCCTGATGGAGCTTTATTGTCTTTGTGGGCATACCAACCAAGCCACAGAGAAAGTCTGTCAGGCGTCATCCTTTCAAGCTCACTTCTCGAAAAGCATATGGAGATTAGCACATGATGAACTGGAATTCTTTTCATATTTTAAGATCTTAATGTCAGGCCACTAACGAGAAAAGTGAAATGGAAGCCACTGGTGTATTTATATTCAGAGGCAAGACACAGCCTGCCTCTTGGGCAGTTGTACAGGTGTTACTTTGAGGGTCCCTTCTGTCTATTAATTTGTGGTTATATCTGTAGGGTAGTTACTGAATTGGGAACACCAAGTCAGTAATTTAGGTACATATTGCCAGACTCTTCTCCATAGGGAGTTGTGCCATTTTCTGTCCAATTGACAGTGGATGCCCTTTTACCCGGAGTATGCTGTCAAACTTTTGGATTTCTGCTGCTAACAGGTTAAAAACTATATCTTCTTAGAAGTGAGATCAAAACATCTTTTCTCATGTTAGAGGATATTTGCTGTGCTTTTCCTGTGAAATGTCTCTCCCTCTCCATCTCCCTTTCTCTCTCTTCTAGGAATTGAACCCAGGGGCATTTTACCTCCAAGCAACACCCCCCAGTCCCCTTTTTTTGAAACGGTGTCACCAAGTTGTCAAGGGCCTAAGTTGCTGAGGCTGTCTGCAAACCTGCCATCTTCCTATCTCAGCTTCCCTCAGCTTCCTGAGTAGTGGGATTATAGGCATGCATCACCA